>JAQBSW010002458.1:77500-103167 GCA_029291075.1 Eudiplozoon nipponicum | reverse complement strand
ATAAAGATACCAAAACAATAATGACAAGATCTCAGACATCACTTCGCAATACTGCGAGAATGACCTTTACATACAAACACGCATACACAACACAAACACAAACGCATACACACTCACCAACTAGTCAAAACAAGAAACAACAGTAATAACGAGTCAGATTTGTTACCAATAGCATAATCAATTGAAAACCCAAAATGTATAAATATGTATGATTGTATAAGAGATGTTTAGTATTCACGAAATAAATGGTCTTTATCCACTTTGTTATTTATGTGTTGTTTTCCTAATTATAAGAATATATATATATATATATATATATATATATATTTATATATATATATTTATATATTTATAAATATATATATTCTAAAGGCATATACTTACATAAATTACTGATCATTTAAATAAAACTGCATCCTAACCAAATTCATGCTGATTTATACAGAATTAATCTTCATATTATACACAATTACTAATAAAATAAAAATATAAGATTTTACATACTCAGAATTTTTGCTTTGAAGCATGATATATTCACGCATAACGTTGATCTAGGATGTTCATAACATGGTTAATTAATTCCAAACAGTTGAACTAGATCATCACCAGTATCAAAATTATGTTTTCTTTCCAAGTTCTCTTACTTAGTGACGATGCGAGATACAAATTTTAGGATAAATTGTGGATCGATGAAAGATGCCGACACATTTTTCCAAAATATTTCCAAAAAATAAGCATCAATGTTTTTAACAATTGCAATTTTGTAATCGGATAATCCATTATATTTAGAAATGAAAAGTGAAATATTATTAACACTGTGTAATACATGCATAATTTGGATCACTTTTCTTTGAGCAATGCACTGCTTGCCTTTTCCATGTGTTCAACAAGAGGTGTTTGCATCCAATGTCTACCTGATTATTCGAGATATTTCGAATTATTGTTGCTGTCCCTTTAGTGTAACATGCTTCTTTTAATGCACTGCTTATTGTAAACGTGCTTGCTTACTTCATGTTCCATTTTCCTAAGCAAGTTGCACAATATATCAAAACTGACCTCAGTGGCACGTATTGATGCGTTTTGATTTTTCGCGATTATTTCCAAATTATAATTAGGCACATTAATTCCGGGGTGTGTACTACAGTGAAATTGGTAAATGGCTCAAATATGTGTGCATCAGGTAAATTCTTTAGCCTAGTCATTTGTTAGGATAATTATATACTGGACAGAATATTAATTTTTTTCTGCTATTGTGAGTATTGTGCTGTGGATATAAGTAGACAAATTGGCCTGAAGATGGAAAGGGGATTCACCTTCCGAAATGTCGCCAGTAAACAAAAATGTGATAGAACCGCATTTCCATTGGGACGAATACAAACTCAGCCCGATCGAAGACAAAACAAAATTGGAAATTGAGATCAATCGGATCTTTGTGAAACTGTCCGTGCGAAGCTACTACCCGCGTACGCAAAAAGCGGCATAGGAAAATATGAAGCTGGCACTCCGAAAACACATTTCAAACGAATATTAATTTTTTGTAATCTATTGCTTTTATTATGTAATTGATGAAATATTTAAATAAGAACTTTATTAGCAGTGGGTATATAAAAACGGTCTTTCGCAAACTGGTCTGCACCAAAATTCATGGAGGAAAAATCATCCTACTTTAAAACACTTTAATCCAATTAGCCGTGAGGTCAGAATGTATTCTTTCTGCATTCGTATTGTAACTAGCCCCACACCTAAAGCATGAGCTAACACGGAGATATGATGGTTGAAATACTGCAAACTTCAATATATATCATCTGGTGCTTCCTTATCAGTTTGCAAAGAAACATATAGCCTTATCTACCGGCTAATTTTCAAATCGTGTTACAGAAACTTCAATTAGCATCAGCGCTAATGTATACAAAACGCATGGATACGAACAAGAGATAAAAGCTAGATCAAATAATCATTAACATACAAGCTTTATTGAATTTTGGATGGATGGATGATGAAAAGTGCTCATAATTCCTACCACGGCATTTTTCCATAATTTGAAATTTGCCGCTAAATATTTAAAAAAATCTTTAGCCATATTTAAACGATAAACGCAATGTATACTCGCTTATTTATGATAGCATAGCCCACATTAATAAGCATGTAATAGCGTCTCTTTGTGCATTTCGTGTGAAACTCAGTAGGATACGTGTGTTAAATATGTACTATTATTAAGTGCTCAACAGCTGGAATCCACAAAGTTAGTTTATAATACAATTCGATAATCAATGATTACGCGGGTGGTGATAACAATTATTTTAATCAAGTTTGCGAGCTTGAAGTAAACACCAATCCCATTTTATTTAACCAGTCGTCAAACAACATAGCAAAACTACCGTCAGTCACACATACTGTTTGTTAGACGGCTGGTTAAATACAATGAGTTCTATTGTGACCAAAAGGATAAACCAAAGAGAGCATGACCGGAATGTATAATCTCATGCACATTCGTTTCGCGCTTACAGGTGACTCATCAGTAGGGCCGGTATTACGCCCTTCAACCACTATATATTTGGGTGAAGAATGTGGGATAATAGGACGGTGCAATCTCCTAGACGAATGTGTAAACCTGCAGTAATGAAGCTAACATCATATAAAGTCTCGAAAATGCGACTTCCACACTAACTCACTCTATATAATATATATATCGAGTCTGAAAATGATACTAACACTATGGCTATTGTGTTAGTAACCGATAACAACATTGTAGTAACGAAAAGGTAAATTGTACTAATTTGTCACTAGGTTCGCAACACCTAATACATACTTGCATACGTATTAGTTCTCCGCAAAAAAACAGTATTTAAATACAATGAGATTGGTTTTTACTTCAAGCTCGCAAACTTGATTTAAAGAAAGTTAATTTGTAGTTTACGAAAAACAAAAATATTGCAATGACATGAAAAATATTTTTAATTTTATTCTAAATGTTATTAATGAGGCATAATATAATTAATGATGGATTGACAAAATGATAATAATTCTATAAATACAAGCGAAATTTCTTTGACTACATACCAATTCCAATTTATATAACAAATAAAGTACAAGATATTGGATGTATATGAAGCATAATAGCTATCAGATATATTTACCTAGCAACAAAATTGTATAATTTGTCGAAAGAATAAATATAAATTTGAAAATATCAAGGCAAAAAATACTCATTTTCGCAGAGTAAAATTTTACTTTCATCACAACATTAAAGTAAAGCTATCATAAATTTAAACTGTAAATCATAATCAATGTAGATCTCTATACAAATAATTTAATGTTGACCTATTTATTTAGAATAAGATTCACAATCCATTTGATTAACAAAATAACTATCGTATACAATTTAAAGTGATAGCCGACTACCTGCTAACTTGCATACAAAAGAGGCGTAACTTTGCGTCGTCCAACTGAAAGTTTACTTACTGTTTAGAAAGATGCAAACATATTGTGGATAATTCTTATAAAAACTTATGCAAATTTGCACAAGTTCGCGCTACAGTTGCAGTAATTCTGAAAAGTTCTTGATGAGTAAGGACCAAAATAATTAATCTGTTGAATTATTTTGTTATATATATATATATATATATATATATATATATATATATATATATATATATATATATATATATATATATATATAACGTAAGATTTATTAATGATTTTCTACTATGGATAGATATACAATTCATCTAGTACAAATTAAAACATCGCAAGCTTAAAAGATCATTTAGTAAACCATTTTTGTCCTTATTGGAATATCGTCAAGTACTTTCTAAAATGTGCCACGGACAGGTCTCGGACCATGGCAGATTGGATTTGGATTTCGGAATTCTTTACACTGCACCATCCCAGCTGCACTCTACACGCAATTTTATGTTATAATCTAACTAATGTTTTTGTGGTTACTTTTTCCTTCAGATGGAGCCTACGGGACATTTCCTTCGACATAAACATTAAAGTTGATTCCTCAAAAATGTATTCATAGATCAGACACCACGCCAAATTGTTAAATTGATATTAAATTGACAATTTTGTTGATTTGAGCTATATATATATGTATAGATATATATATATATATATATATATATATATAACAGCCATATTTTAAAAGAAACATGTTGCGCGACAGGGAAAAGATCATTTACCTGATTTTCGGATTGCAAATCGAAATATTTGAATCCACTATCAAGGATGATTTTTAGATATATTTGATTTCCGTACGGAATTTTTTCAATGCCAAACACATCACACTAATATTTCCACTTGACATACTGATTATCAACTTAGTGGGTGATGTGTTTGGCATTGAAAAAGATTTCCGTACCCGGAAATCGAAATATATGCAAAAATCATCATGATGACAGTGGAGCCTAATATTTCATTAGAAATATTTTAAATCGCAATATATATATATACCACTATTCGAAATTTTAGTGATCTCCATTAGAAGATATAGTGCAAATATTTTGCTGCTTCTGAATAAATTCATTTAATGATAGGACAAATCCACACCTGCACATGACTTTAATTGCTCAGCTCTAATAATATTAATAATAAATAACAAAAAACGAAGGAAAGCGCTAGATTTTACTCATTATGGTGTAGATTTATCGCGCTTTATTTTTACCCGTCGAATCCAATGGGTTTCAGACGTTTTTTTCTGATACATTTAAAATGTCTACAAGGCTTTTTCACGATCTTTTGCATGTTCAAGATGAACAAATATAAACTACATCTTTTGTTCTGGGTAAAATTAATATTTTTGTCTCACTGAGTAGCTGCAGATTCTTGGTAATTGCTGATTTCAATTTTGTAAAATATTATTGGGTTGTAATGTGAACAGCGAATATCCATCTTCCGCCGAAGCACTGAACTAATAACTCACATCTTTCTGATCCACAATGATATAGTATAATGATAATTCTAATACACATCTTTAGGTGAATGTTGGCTAAATCACGTAGTACCATTTATTGTAGAGATTAAGACCCCTGTTAATATCCAAAAAATAAGGATATATGCACAGTTTCATGTTTATTATCTAAATTAATTTCTAAATATTTTCAACCGCATGTTTCTGTTCTCTTGGTGTGTTTGATCAATTAATAAATTCAAATTTTTTATCAATTTTGTGCGTTTTTTACTGAACAATTACGAACAGTTTTCATTTAGCCACCAGTCTTTCTGTGCGGCATAACGTATTAAAGTACATTTCGTCATTCCAATTATTTTTTGTTATTATTTTTTCATAAATTACCAATATTGTTATTACTACTGTTGATGTTGTTCGGGATGATATAATTATTAATATTATTATTACTACTACTATTAGCTGTGCTACTACTACTACTACTACTACTACTACTTTTATAATAATAATAACTATTATTGTTATTATTATTAGTATTACTATTAGAAATAGTAGTGGTTGTAGTAGTATAACTAGTACTTGCCTAGGAATTAGTATAATTAGTAGTAATATGTTTATTATTACAAATACTACTACTACTACTACTACTACTACTACTACTTACCACCACCAGTAGTAGTAGTATTAGTAGTGTTAGTAGTGGTGTTAGTATTAGCAGTAGTAGTATTACAAGAAGTAGTAGTAATAGTAGTAATATTAGCACAAGTATTGTAGCTAGTAGCAGTCGTAGTAGTAGTAGTAGTTGTTGTTGTTGTTGTAGTAGCAGTAGTAGCAGTAGTAGCAGAAGCTGCAGTAGTAGTAACAGCGGTAGTAGCAATAGCAGTAGTAGCAGCAGTAATAGCAGTAACAGCAGCAATAGTAATAGTAGCAATAGCAGCAATAGCAATAGCAATTAGTAGCAATAGTAGTAACAGTAGCAGTAGCAGCAGTGCAGTAGCAATAGTAGCAATAGTAGTAATAGCAGTAACAGTAATATAAATAGTAGCAATAGTAGTACCAGTTAGTAGTAGTAGTAGTAGTAGTAGTAGTAGTAGTAGTAGTAGTAGTAGTAGTAGTAGTAGTAGTAGTAGTAGTAGAAGTAGTAGTAGAAGTAGTAGTAGTAGTAGTAGTAGTAGTAGTAGTAGTAGTAGTAGTAGTAGTAGTAGTAGTAGTAGTAGTAGTAGTAGTAGTAGTAGTAGTAGTAGTAGTAGTAGTAGTAGTAGTAGTAGTAGTAGTAGTAGTAGTAGTAGTAGTAGTAGTAGTAGTAGCAGTAGTAGTAGTAGTAGTAGTAGTAGTAGTAGTAGTAGTAGTAGTAGTAGTAGTAGTAGTAGTAGTAGTAGTAGTAGTAGTAGTAGTAGTAGATATTTTAGTATTCGTTGTAGTAGTATTAGTAGATATTTTAGTATTCGTTGTAGTAGTATTAGTAGATATTTTAGTATTCTTTGTAGTAGTATTGGTTTTTTGCTTTTGTTGGTGATGTTGTTGTCTTAGTTTCCTCAGTAATACAAATATATTAAATGCAATTGCGAAAAAATTTTGATCCGCAGGTCTCGTATACAGAAAGTGCTTTGTGGAAAATTCATTTTGCCACATCAATTTTCGCTTTAATACTTGACGAAAGCAAGTATTTTAATGAAATATTTGTACGTTAAAGCTATGCTGCATTTGCTTCATTAAGAAAAACCATTAATTCCCCAAAAACGCACCCGGAAAAGGTAAAAGTGCTTGCAATAATCCACAATGGAAAAGCTGTATTAAATACGCTGTCCTGTCTAGTTATAAGACAAGTATGTCAGTCCTGTTTTTAGGATTTGAATTAAATGTCTACGTCTAATGTTGCTTGATTTTGTATAGCAGCAACAATTAATGGCACTGTAAATTTTGTCTGACTTTTTTCCGTAAAACTTTTATCTCGCATATTAAATTGAAAAAATATCGGTATGAGAATGCGTAAAATGCTCTACACAGCGCCATTGACAAAACACGTTAATAGAGTGAATTGCAATTCCATGCTCAAAGTCGCATATTAGACAACAAGATGTTTGCTAATTCGAAATAAGGCAATTAATTAAAAAACATATTTTTCAATATTTGCATTTAATTCACTAATTACTTGTATAGACATTATTTGTCAAAACCTAATTTAAAAAGTTTAATTAAACACAATTTATGTTTTCGCAACGCTTAGCAACAAACACGGAGCTCATTTCAGGCCTAGCGACAAGGTTGTGAATCCAGAAATAGAAGAAAAACGGTTAACCGTCCTTCAATTTTGCCATGAGATAAAATTGGACATTTCTTTAAACTAAAAATGGAAATTAAATATTAATAAGCTAAACTTACTCCAGGTTACGACGCATTCGTCGACGTAAACTTCATACAAGTGAACAAACCAAAACACTGCACACGTCCTTATTGGGAACTCATCACGTACTGGCCAAAATTGGACGCGGACTGGGCTGTTAGCGGCATTTTCTAACCAGTACATTATGAGATCCCAATAAGGACGAAACCGGTCTACTGGATGTATTTCCTTGTTTACACTATACAATTCTTAGTTTATACTGACATATGTTAGTAATTAATGGGTCAGGCACTTATACCGAAACCGCAACTTTGATTAGAATAATTTTTACCACCGCCTGCGCAAATAATGTTCTTTTTCTTAGAAATTTCACCAGGCAACACCTTCACAACAATGCCTTTAACCAAAATTATATTTTAAAGCAACTTCTTTGGAGACTATTGCTGGTTCGGTGCATAAATGACTCTATTCTAGTTAATTGAATACAGCATTGAACCTTTGATGAAGACTTTCTCAAATTTGATTTATTGAAAAAATTTGATTTCTGAAAATATTCCCCAAACTGTGCTGGGAGACATGGAAATATTTAAATTTTACGACATTATAAAAAGCACAAATTCTAAAATTAAGCAATCACGACTTGCGCGCAGACGGTAACAATGTTTGTCTCGCGTTGTCGACTTTGACACAAACACCAATCCCGTTGTATCAAAAATGAAATGTGTGTCTGGCTAGATACAATGTGAATGGTGTTTATCTAATGTTTGCGAAAATTATCTTAAAATGGTAAAATAAGCATGCAATTAAAGCCGTGAACTTGATATTTGAAAACAAAATTGAACTATTATAATTTTATGCTTCTATTCTTCATCCATACTAGCAAGCTTCCTTCGGAGCTTTTCTTTATTATTTGGTTATGATTTCTGTAGAAAAAAGAAGAAATTGCGTAAATGATTATTTGACAACGAGCAAGTGTACAAGGCATTTCCAGAGAATCTAAAAGGCTTTGTTTTTGTCTATATGAGTTTAAGCCTACTAGGCAAACGAAAATGAAGTCTTATCAATTGGATCAAATTTCGGCATATAACCGAATGATAAGTACCAGATGACAGACATAATAACAAATACTAAACTTGAAGAATTACGTCGCAATTCTAAAATTGAAATTTCTGGAAAAAAAACAACTTATGTCCTCTCTTAAAATCTTTACCATGTACGGCTTTAAATCAATTTGAAACACTGGAAGTTCGATTGAATTAAGAAAATATTCATTAACAGAAATCAATTTCCGGATTGAAGCCAGGCAATTGTAAATGTATCTGCGGAAGTATTGTAAATAACAATAATGATGGAATGACAGAAACTCTTACGTACAACTAGAAATTCAATCAGCTTCATGTAATTAAAGACAGTTTAGAGGCAAAAAAACATTGATCACAGTGTGCCGTCCAAGGTGTACGTAAACGAATTCAATTCCTATCTGAAGTTCTGCTTTACAGAGACGATAAAGATATTATAAGTCATCATCAACAAGCTAAATCGGTTGCTATACACGTGGCTTAATTGTCCAACCTGACGAATGTAGAATATGTGGCTGCGCCAATAAAATATCCATTGCATAAACCAAAATAAATTATTGATGAACGCACGACATCCCCAACTGTAAGTGAAACTCCAAAAAGTCCTACAGCTAATAAAACCTTTAATGGCAAAAATTTGTGACCGCTATTGTTTTGATTTGCAGAATTAGCTTAAATCTCACAATTTCAATTACAAAAAGATAATATCTGGTTTAGCAAAACTGTCTGTTTCCATTGTATATTTATCAATAATACCTACTCCACATACATTCCACTGAACCTAGGATCCTCTTTAACAAGTCAACAAGGAAAGTTTGATTCCTGTTAAATTGTCAATATTTCAGGCTAGTATATTTTAATGTGAAGGGAAATAAGTTAGTTAGTCTACTTCTGAATGTTGGTATGAAAACATAAACTCTTAAACCGACAATTATTAAAATACTGTTACACATAGCTGATGTATGTCTATGATATTTTCATCATATTAAATAATAATTTAGCAATAAAATACATAATTAAGTAATGTAAATCATAATATGTTTTGCTGCAAACGTGAAATTTCACATTCTTAAAAAAATTTCTTTCCCAAAGTAATAAAATTTCGACAAAAAAGCAATAGTTAAATATCAGTTTGTTTTGACCGCAGACCTGGTGGAAACGAAACATTTATTATAACGGCGTTGTTTTAATTTAGAAAAAATGGATCTTATAAAGAATCTATCGATCAGAATAAAGCAAATTTATTGGCAGAAATTTAAGGCCAAGTGTAAACAATACTCAAGGTAAAATTATTTTAAAATAAAAACATTGTAACAATTTTGGAAATATTATTATGAACTAAGCAAGATTAAAGCAGTAAAGCCGCGCTTAACCAAAGTGACATATAATTATTATTATCTTTTAAGAGTTAAACACTACTTTAAATATTATCTCGACGAATGAAAAGTTCCTGACTATAATTAAACGAACATTGGCTGAGCGGGTGGTGATAACAATTATTATAATCAAGGTTGTGTTCTTGATATAAAAACCTGACCCATTAATTACTTACATATGTCAGTATAAACTACGCATTGTATAGTGTAAAAAAGGCAATTCATCCAGTAGTCCGGTTTCGTCCTTATTTGGAACTCATCATGTACTGGCCCGAATTTGCCTTTTCTATACTATACAATTCTTAGTTTATACTGACATATGTAAGTAATTAATGGGTCAGGTGTTTATATCAAGACCGCAACCTCGATTATAATAATTGTTATCACCACCCGCGCAACCAATGTTCGTTTAATTATATAAATGTTCATTTCAATACCACTTACCCATGTAGTGTGGTGTCTGTTCAGTAATGACAGATTGGGGATGGTTAGTTGGAACTTTGGGTTTAAATGGATGTCATATGAGCTCCACTTAAAGGAAAAATAGACTAACCAAGTTACATTAGTTAGTATATAACTGAAAATTGTGTGCAGTGTAGTGTGCGGCAAGATGGCTCAGTGGTTAGAGCACCAGATTCCGAAGCAGACGTATTAAGGTTCGAGTCCTGTCCGCGCCAAAGTCGGTTCATTAAATGATGAGTTCCCAATAAGAACGAAACCGGTCTACTGAATGAATAGCCTTTTTAAGTCCTGTCCGGGGCAAATTCGGGCCAGTACATGATGAGTTCCCAATAAGGACGAAACCGGACTACTAGACGAATTGCCTTTTCTACACTATACAATTCTTAGTTTATACTGACATATGTAAGTAATTAATGGGTCAGGTGGTTATATAAAGTTCCTGACTAGTCGGATCTCGCTTTATTATTTATTAGCTCTTGTTAAGATCAAACGCATACTTAAAGTAAATATCAAGGATAATTATTTATCTTTTTATTTATAAAAACTTAATAAAAAGGTACGTCAGCTACGTAGATACATCCGATCTTTCACTAAAAAGTAATACAAGATTTTTTAGAATAAACAGAAGGGGTCAGAGAACAGAAAATTTCGAAGAAAGCCAAATAACTTTTCTCAAAAATCGCGGTCAATCCCAGACAGATTTCAAAGTGAAGGTAACGCAGAAAAAATTAAATGACCGACGTATTTTCGTGGTTGTCAGTTTGTGATATCAGCTAAACTTAGTAAAATACACAAAAGAAAGTTTTCCATGAACTGAATAAAAATTGGTAAATTATAATATTATGTGCCTCTGCATGTGTTTTGAATACAGTTCATTGTTGTATGTTGTTTACATTAATTAAAAAATTAATTCCGTCTAAACTATCAATGAATGCGCGGGTGGGGGTAACAGTTTTCTTAATGAAGTTTGCGAGCTTGAAGTTATCACGAATCACATTGTATTTAACCAGTCGTCAAAAAACAACAAAAAAACCGCCAATTGCACACACTGACGCTTTTCGAACTTCCATGATCATCAGCAGAGTACGACGGCAAACTGACTAGAGAGAATCAAAAAGCAATGCATATATATATGGAGAGCAAAATTAGATATGCGGCTCTCACATCTAGTAGTCTCGTATACATTGTACTTGACAGGAAATGATAGCTGCACAGTTTCTATTCATTCACGAATATTAACTTTGTGCAGCTTTCGCCACATATACAATTAACAAACCAAAAGATGGCGCGGGTGATGTTAACAATTCTTTAAATCAAGTTTGCCAGCTTGTAGTAAACACCAATCCTATTTTATTTAACCAGCCGTCGAACATAACGGTTTGATCCTCGCCAGTCAGTTTACCATCGTAATCTGATGATGATCATGGAGGGTCGAAACGCGTCAGTGCCAGCGACTAGTGGTAGTTTTGCTCTGTTGTTCGATGATTGGTTAAATAAATAAGTTTGGTGTTTTCTTTAACCTCGCAAACTTCATTTATTGTAACTTTACCACCACCTGCGCAATTATTGATTGTTTATTTGTATTAAGTATCTATATATCTGGCGCAAGCTGAAAAAGGTTAACGCTTGTGACCGCTTTGAAATAATGTAGCCGACATTTCCATGCAAACACAATATAAACGAGACTACTAGATGTGAGACCTGCATATCTAATTTTGCTTTGCATACATATGCATTGCGGTGTGTTCCTCACTTGTCAGTTAGCCTTCGTACTCTATTGATGATTACGAGAGGTCGAAACGCGTCAGTGCATGCGACTGGCGGTAGTTTCGCTCTGTTGTTCGACGACTGGTTAAATACAATGAGATTAGGGTTAACTTCAAGCTCGTATACTTGATTTAAATAATTAATTCCGTTTGTTTATTAAATGTCCCTGTGTAAAGAAAAAAATATGTCTATATAACTATATCGTGCTAAGCTGAATTTTCATTAAAATTATTATTCAATTATAAAAGTGTATTCAAATTTAAATTTTCACTAGAATATATAGTTAACTCTGTTAATGTGTGACGAAATTATTATTTGAAGGGAAATTATATGGCCCTTTAAATATTAACAAATTTGGAAATTACCTTAAGTTGAATACAAAATATATTCAACAATATATTTAAGCTTGTAAAATATTTACAGGTTAATAGAAAATATGACTAAATGTAATTTCAGCGAAAGTTTCTATTGTTCATCCCAACAAAAATATCACATATATTATTGCAAGCAACTGGAGAGAAAACGTATATATAACAGGAAACTGATACAGGCAGTAATGCAATTTGCAAAATAAGTTAGAATTGTGATAGGTGACGCAGCTTGCGATATGGTAAAATGAAAAAAATGCCACCGTTATGATCGGAAATCTTGTGTTAAATGTTGTTTTCACAGGTCGAAGTGCTAATTAGGGATATATTCCTGTCTTCACATTTTTAAAGTAAAATTTAAAAAAGCATTCTATTTTTTAAATCTTTTTGCCTGATTGTTCTTGTTGGAGATTTTGTTGTTCTACCGCTTTAAAAATGCAGATCGGACACAGAAAACCTACAGGGTTGGCCGAAATATCATCAAAGTAAATGTATTCGGTTGTTGTCAACAGACACTTTCAGTGCAATTGAAATTATGCTTAAAAAGTGTTATATTTTATTTTTCCACAATCCTTTAGAGTTTATTTATATAGAAATATAATTCACAAAATAATTGAAAGAACTGTACTTGAAAAGTTATCTCTAGAAAGCTTCCTTCGTCAAACATCCCATAAACTCTTGTAATACTGGCATTAACGTCCGAGTGATACCACGCTCGTGTGGCATGCTGGTGTCGACATTCGCAGGTATTGACTACGAAATGGCTTTAAAGATGTAAATTTGCATGGAATCAAAATGGAACCACATGTTCCTTTTTGCAACGATCACCATAGGAATGAGAAATGTATTAAAAGTATGAGAAAGGCTTGACAAATGTTTGCGCATCTCACGAATTGATTGCAGTTAATGCTCCATAAGCACATCAAGAATTAATAAATGCTTCACGTTTTTCGTGTTTATTTTGGTGATGTAGATTACTTCTTTCCCCTGTGGTAAAGTTTAGTATTCCACCAGTTCCAATACAATTGAACATAATATAAAATCATATTTATGTGATTAACAGTTATATGTAGTAGAAAAAATGTTAAAAGATTTAATGCTACAACTAGAATAAACAAAAAATCGATTTCAACAGAAAATCGAATGCTGAGTCGAATTTTGTGGATCCTAGTTATCACGAGTTAAAAGCATTGTTCAAATTTCAACCAGTGGGAATTTAGAATATTAAAATTCTGTCGAAATGTCGTGACAGGCCATTTGGTGACAACGAAATCGATATAGTTAAACAGAATTTGTTCAAGTGTTTTTAATTTGTGAAGCTTTTTGCCGAACGAACTTGCTTTAAATTCTAAATTTGTCTTTTTTATTAATTATTCAAAAATGGAGAAAAATAATATTTATCTAATTCGAAAGTGTCGCATTTAACGGAAGACCTTGGTTCAAGGCTCGCCAAAATGAAAAATATGGATGAAGCCAGTAACAAATTTGACCTTGCACGCCGCCCTATTAGCGCGCTGCTTCGAGAAAGCTTGCGTAAAAGCCTCGATGCCATTTATGAAGCGCGATGGAAAAAACAGTTTTCCTGCTTTTTAAATACAAACGGAAAACATAAAGCGAAGTGACACGAAAAGACCGTTTGATTCAAGTCAAAATTTAGAAATCGTTATAAATGGATAATAAAAGGAGTCGGTGACTTGACTGCGAAATCTGTTAACTGATGTCGATCAAAGCCAGAGTTTATGGATTTGCAGGAGTAATAGGTTTTCAGAAGTAGTTAATATTCTCAATGTGGTGAAATTTAGGCAATTATTAAATCCATTGTCCTGGTACCATAATGAGGCTCGGCGTTTTGAAAGACACTGCGCTGGTACCCTTTACAGACTCGGTATATTTTATATAAAATGAGTTGCATATGAAGCCAAATATTGATGGACTATATATGAAGTTATCTCCTTTAGTGTTTGCATACACATTTGCACACGAAATTTGACCATCCAATAGACCAATTTTCCTTGACCAAATATGTAGCAGGTATAGGGCATAGTTCTGTTTCCTACTGATAAATCGCCAATAAGCACGAAACAAATGTGCACATGAGATTATACTCTTCGTGCATACTGACTTTGGTTTATTCTTCTGGTCCTTTTTGAACCAATTTCGGACAAGGTAAGCATTATCTAATACAAAGTTTCATATGAGCTAGTTCTCCACAACAAACACTATATAACTATGATATATTTAATCGAATGATGTCACAATCGCCGCCATATATGATAATTGATGTCGACCAAGGTGAGAGTGATTGGATATACTCCAATAAATTGAGTTCATAATTAGTTATATGTCTCAATGTTTGTGAAATTTCGCCTATTTTGAATTCCATTTTATTCGTACTAAGTAAAGGCGCGACTGAACATTAATCAATCAGCCGGTACTTTTGGCAGGCTCGATCTTTATTATAGTGATAGTCAGTTGGCAATTTAATCTCACTGTCCTAGACTTTATAATAATTTAACGCAATTACTATTTGAGTACACATCCGTAATGGAGATTGTATTGCACACCTGTCGCACATTTATTGACCAGCTATCTATTGTGAACTGAGCGTAGTAGCAGTTCCTACTGTTGAGTCGCCTGTAAGCATGAAACTCTTGCGTACATGAGATATTATCATTTGTGAAGGCTGAATTTGCCATATATTTCTGTTTCTGTATGAACCTTTTTATTACTATGCTTTTAATACCAAATGCAAAGTTGCATATATTTTGCTATCAGCATCAGTAACAATATATATATATATATATATATAGTATATATATATATATATATATATATATTACTGTAATGTGTTTAAACGAACGATGCAGTGATTATCGTGAAATGTAAATATTGATTCGATCATTGCTAAAGCGTATAGATTTCCTGAAGGAACAGGTGTTCCGATGTAAGTGTAATTATCAATTTTATGAAATTCCGCCAGACTTGAGGTTCATTGTGGATGCTCCATGTATAGGCACGGCAATTTGATAATCGTCGTGTTTGTTGGATTTTACACAGGCCCGGTATTTATTCTATATCGTTTTTCTGTCTGGAAAAATAATTGGCAAGGTTTTTATATGACGTTAAAAATAACACCATTTGAAAACACATTTGCAAACGAAATTATACCGTCCATTTGTTTCACAATATGTGACCAAATTGACAGTGGATTTAGGCCGAAATTTCCGGATTTTACACATTTGTAACTAGTAAGCTTGAGACACATATATACATAACATTAACGGATGGTAGTAGCTCGTCAGTTTGTGGAACGTACAGTAGGTCTGCCACGTTCTGCGACTGGTTAAATACAATTTAAACGAAAGTATTTTAATTGGGAGCTGTGTATTAGATTTTACATGCATTATATATGCTATGTGGTATGATCCTTGTTAGTGAGAATGACGTCGATTTCTGTTGATGACCTTGGAAGTTCTACACGTGTCAGTACGTATGACCGACAGTGGTTTACTTAGTTATGTGACTGGTCAGATATTGGGTTTGATGTTTAACTCAACCTTTCAAACTTGTTTTTAAGAATTTTATCACCATTCCCGCATTAAATGACTGTATACTTAGCTAGATATTTTGATATTAATATCGCTTTTTATATGGTAATTCAATTCATCTGTGAATTGGCAATTTATTTGTTATTGCTAGTTCTTATTTTATTAAATTATTATTTATATTTTCTGCATTTTAGATATTCTATTTGTGCACTATAAATTAATTTTTCGTTAAATATTTAATTAAATTGGTATTTAATTCGTTTATATTTCATTTTAGTAAGACATTAATAAGTTTTTCTATAATATTTTATATTAAGTGAAATGCCTTGCAGTACTAAATTTTATAATTTGATTATCAATATTCCAAAATGTTATTTTGGAAGATATTATTATACATTTCTCACTTTTAATATTATATATCAATAATTTCATTATTTAGTTATAGAACCACTATTTGGCCTTACTGATAAAAAATTTATTCTATATAAATTTTATTGTTATGAACGAAATTGCAAAAATTTCTGCATAATGGAAGTTCATAACCCACAGCCAACTACCGTAGTTTCACCTAAAATATTCTTGTGAAATTAATATTCAGTAGGAAAGTTGAAGCATTATTGCCTAATTTAAATAAAATTTCTTAGCTTAATATGAGTACCAACTGCAAATTTCTTACGTAGCCTTGGACATACCTTATTAAAAACTGAAAAAAGGACGCTATATAGTTTCGTTAAAAAATATATTATTTTGAACATAATATGAGCCCTATAGAGAAGAAGCCAGTAAGTACGACACGCCAGAAAACTTGAAATTGCACCTCATGTTCATACTTCCTCTGGCATAACAATGTGGTTCTATTTGAACTAACAAGTTATTATGGACGCCGTGCGTAATATGTATAAATGCATACAGGTTCTCATTTTGCATCTAAGAATGACTAAATATGTTATCATGCTAGGTTAATACAGAATTTGTGACACTTATTTGATTAATTTAAAATCCCGAATTTATCCTTTAAATAAAATAAGCAAGCTGCAATGAAACAAGATTTTTTATGCTTAAAATGAACTGTTGATTAATGGTTCCTAAAAAATAATTTCCGATTGAAACTTTCTACTGTTGAAGAAGGGCTCTCGATATTAGTTAGAGCACAAATAAGCGCAATTTCGTCATTGAAATTCTACCATTAATTTTGTAATAACACGTCGATTTCACTCAGACGATGTTATGGTCATCTGAACATTTATTAAACTCAAAGCAATCTAATATACTAAAAATTATAATTAGGTTATTCTCCAACAACGTGAATGATTGCAAAAAGTTGTGTAGTAGATTAATTGCCATAACATTCAAAACTTCCTTTTTAATAAAGTAAAGATAAGCAATAACGATACTTTATCATTTCGGTTGAGTTTGAATGTTTAAAAATATAAAGTTAACTTCTACAGAAATCCATTGATTTTAATCAAACCGATGCTTAAAATCTAAATAAAAATACAATTTGCCATTTCTAAATTTTTTCTGTAACAAATAATGTATTCACTCATGCTAAGTCAGCAGATATTTTAGTAAAATAATAATTATCTAATTCTAAATATGAAAGATTTCACGAGAAATTTATAGCTAAATTTTGTGCGATTGACTGGATAAAAATTATAGCCATGGCGCATACGTATAAGTTGTCATCGTGTGCGCGATATTTCCCAAGCAGTCAAAATGTAGACTAGCTTCAATTTAGAATCATGTGTACTAAAATCTTAACTTCAATTTAGTTAAATCAGAAAATTTACGGCAATTGTAAATGAACGAAAAGTCCAAGCTGGTAACACACATGCTAATAAGTCTGAATTTCAAGGAAGTGCATAAAAGTACGCAGCGAACGGACGAAGTTGCTTTGTCAAATCAATAACGCATAATCTAGACATTTGCACGGTAAAACTCTGATTGTTAGATGTACTCAGGCTCTCACAGTGACGCAAAGAGAATTATACTTGTCCTCGAAATAACCAAATATTTTCATACGTTTGCAAATTCAACCCATAAACTAGACGGTATTCGACATAATTGAAAATGCCTCGTCCGAGAATTGAACGATGGATCATTTTCCACAAAGAAAGGAAACTCATCCACAACACCATTAACGTCGTAATGTCATTTCCTAGGTGGGTCGACGTATGTCTTATAATGCCAGATCCTGTGTGGTTAAAAGGGAATTTTAGGTTGAAAGTTAAATCAAATATAACCTACTGTAACGACACAAATCAATCGCCGACATATTGCGTAAATTAAATTAAAATTTATTTACGTTGCACCAATGAGAAAAAAGCAAAATTGCTGTTTAACCACGTTTAACCACGTTTAACCAATAGTATGCAAGTACACATATTGCATGCTATTTAAGCACGGTAATTTACCATGCAAGTCAGTTGTGGCATTTGCCTTCTACCTGCTTCACGCGTGTGCGTTCTGTCGGCTGTCAATACTACGCTGGTGATTTGATAGTTTCACCAACAACTAACTACACCCGTGACTCATCTTGTTGCGGGATACCGGAGAGACGAGCCAATTGAGTGCAGGACCTGCAGGAGGCCATCCACAAACGCAATTACAGCTCAACCACGGGAGCGACAAATCAACTAGAGTCCACCCAAGGCTCTAGGACATCTTCAACTCTGAAGACTTCAAGAGAACGAATTACCAGGCCCTCTTAAGGGCCCCCATATCAGTAACTAATCTCTATTCAGAGCACCTTAACCGAGTTTGTAACGTCGTACGACAGATGCTTCTGAATTCGCTATTGGAGCCACTTTGGAACAAGAGATCGACGGAGTTCGGAAGCCTATCAGTTTCTACTCGCGTACTCTCCAACCAGTAGAAACGAGGTACGACACTTTCGGCCGAGAACTTCTCGCCATCCACGACGCAGTGCGCCATTTTATCAGCATCATTGGCAGCAGATTTGTTATTTTTACAGATCATGCACCACTAGCGGCACTTCGAAACGCAACTTCATCATCGCCAAGTACCCTGCCAGAGCGGAAGACAGCTTTCGCTCCAAGTTGAATGGCACATCGCCTTCACGTCAGTAATGCGCAAACAGAACTTCATTGCAGATGCCCTGTCCAGGCCAGACGTCTTCTACAACAACCTTCGCCGTCACCATTCACTGTCAACTCCGTGGCACTCAGTGAACCTGCACTAACGCCAACTCTCCTGCGAACTGAACAACGCGGTGACATTCACATTCAATGATCAATAGCCCGTCACCCAACCAAGTTCATATGCCGTCTGTGGGAAGGCTTACCAATTGCTTTACTCTACGGTACGCAGCCCAACAAGCCAGTTCTGCCGACCAGCCTTCAGGAGAAACGTTTTCGATTCAATTCACTCAATTTCTCACCCAGGAAGCCAAGTGACTGTCCGACTTCTTACAGATCGTTTCTGGGGTCACAGACTTAGGCAGAATGTTAACGATGGGTCTCAGAGTGTGCAATTTGTCAGAAAAACAAGATCACACGACACACTCGTTCTAAGTTGCAACATTTTCGGTCTACTTCTCGCCTAGCCATCGTCCACATCGACATAGCTCATCTGACAAGTTCAAGGTTTCAGCTACCTTCTAACTATGATCGATAGATTTACACGGTGGCCTGCGGCATTACCTCTGGCACCATTTCTGCAGACGAAGTAACTAACGGTTTGGCCTCTGCATGGATATCCAATTATGGTGTTCCCAATGAGGTCATCACGGACAGAGGCACTTTGCTTCTCATCTGATCGTTTCGAAACCGTCCGGTGGTACATGGGATGCATCTTACGCCAGACGGACTGCCTACCATCCCTGGGTTAATGGCAGCGGTGAGAGAATGCATAGGGAACTCAAAGCAGCTTTAGCATCCTCGTCCATTAATGGCAACTGGGTCGATGCACTACCTTTAGTTCTGCTTGCCATGCGTTCCGTACTCGTGAATCCATTAAACGTCTGCGGTGTCACAACTCTTGTATGGTGCCGGATCTACGCCTGCCTAGTCAGCTCCCATGTCTACTACCGGCACAAGATGACCCACAAGACGAAGCTACCCGCCTCGACTTCATTTCGGCAACATGTCCGAACAGCAGCCGAGACAAAACGCCTCGTCCAGTCTTCGTTCACCCACAGCTCCACAGCTACAAGAGAGTACTCGTTCGCAACAATAATGCTGTTGCACCACTACAACCAAAGTATCGCGGTCCTTACCCGATTTGCTCAAACAACCAAAATACTTCATCATTATGCAAGGCGCTACACTGAAATCAGTAAGCATAGACAGGTTGGCTGCTTATCGAAACCACCCGATCCTGAGAGCGTTCAACCTCTACACACGTCTCAGGTTCCGTTCCACACAATCTCAATAACCTGCTTTGTATAACGCGTAATTAATAAACATTAACATTAACTATTAAATTTTTTAACCTTACGTTATTTTTCGTATTTGTCTCACGTGGCATAACCAGCTGTTCTTAGCTAACAATTGTGTAGCATTTTTGAACAGTTCTTTGGTATTATGCCATCTCTGAGGCAATGTTCGTGTACATAGTTTTATGCAGTTACCTTTGATTTTAATGTATATATTTTTACATTATAATGTATTTCTCACACATGACATTACACTGCCTATTTTGGTATGACCAGCTACTTAGAGCTAACGCTTTCGTGTAGCAACACTAAGTAGTGATCAGCTTCATATCATGGTACAGGCCACTTTCAATGCATATCTCAACTTTATCTATTTCACAAAGACCACTCTACAAATGTCATGACCACAACGTCGAGCACTCTAGCTCCTTTGGTCGTATACAAACACATTGACAACGATCCAACCTGCTTAGGTTTTAACTTAAACCTGGCAAATTCAGAGGCGATTTACCTCGAAATCTTCACGCTGCGGCTCCAAAACTTACACTGCTCTATTTTGCCTCACGTGCTATGACCGTCCACTAGAGCTAACAATTTGTGTAGCAATTCCTAGTGGTTACCTGGCATCATATCATTGTTGAAGCAACCAACAAGCATATTTAAGCCCAGCACTTATGGTTCATCATATTTTTGCTTAACTTGGTTCGAACTCTGTCATGCATTTCTTATCTAGCCTCGCAGAGAGGAATTTTTTTTTCTTTCAGAGAGGAAAGTGTTGTAACGACACAAATCAATCGCCGACATATTGCGTAAATTAAATTCAAATTTATTTACGTTGCACCAATGAGAAAAAAGCAAATTGCCGTTTAACCACGTTTAACCACGTTTAACCAATAGTATGCAAGTACACATATTGCATGCTATTTAAGCACGGTAATTTACCATGCAAGTCAGTTGTGGCATTTGCCTTCTACCTGCTTCACGCGTGTGCGTTCTGTCGGCTGTCAATACGTGTGCGTTCTGTCGGCTGTCAATACTACGCTGGTGATTTGATAGTTTCACCAACAACTAACTACACCCGTGACTCATCTTGTTGCGGGATACCGGAGAGACGAGCCAATTGAGTGCAGAACCTGCAGGAGGCCATCCACAACGCAATTACAGCTCAACCACGGGAGCGACAAATCAACCAGAGTCCACCCAAGGCTCTAGGACATCTTCAACTCTGAAGACTTCAAGAGAACGCATTACCAGGCCCTCTTAAGGGCCCCCATATCAGTAACTAATCTCTATTCAGAGCACCTTAACCGAGTTTGTAACGTCGTACGGCATTTACTTGAAGCCGGGGCGTTTACACTACTATATGTTTAAACTGACAATATTCTTAGGTTGATGTGAAACCGAAAAGTGCATACAAATCTCGGATTTAGTGGTATAGTGGATGAATTTCAATAATCTAGAGCAAACGCTCTTCATCTCAAGTAACAGCGGTGACATTTCTGGCAACTAATTAGTGTGTCTCCGATAAGGATAAAGCCGGTCTAGTGAATAAATGGTATTTGCTGTCTAGTGAAATTTACTATTTAAACCGATAGCATGTGGATTATCAATTCCTGTCATTTTACTTAGAAAGTAGTAACTTGATTATAGACCCATAGAATAATCCACATTTAATCTCTTTATAGTAATTTAACCTATCCTTCATTCAGTCAATTAAACGGTGATTAAATAAACGAGGATCAAAATGAAATGCATTTATATATATATATATATATATATATATATATATATATATATATATATATATATATATATATAAGTATGAAAAGCAATTTAGATATGCGCCTCTCATCTGTGGTAACCTCAAATAAATTGAACATGACAGGAAATGTCGGCTGCACCACTTATATGTAGTGCACGTGACTGACGTTAATTTTACTATGTTCTCCGATTGGTTAAATACAATAGGATAGAAGAATAAGTTTGTAGTTGAATCACTGTCTCGTTAGAGTTATGTTGTCGAACATATTCAATGACTGACAGCAGCTTGATCATCATCAGAGAAGATTTATCAGAGCAGGATAGGTTTCACTTAAAGCAGTCTTTCAGATATATTGAATCCTTGATACACGTATGCTGTCGAACATGTTGAGCTGTCGCAATATTATATATATAGACACATATTATTACAATTGATTGGTGCAAGTGATGGTGGTTAAATTATTTAATTCAAGTTTGTGAACTTGATGTAACACTATCTCATTGTATTTAACCAGTCGTCGAACAACATAACAAAACTACCGCCAGTTGTTTGACGACTGGTTAAATACAATGGGATTGGTGTTTACTTCAAGCTCGCAAACTTGATTTAAATAATTTTTACCACCATCCGCGCAATCAATTATTGTGTAATTGTATTGTCTATATATATGTGTGTGGCAAAAGCTACAAACAGATAATGTTCGTGACTATATAGAAATTGTGCAGCCGACATTTCTAGTCAAGTTCAATTTATGCAAGACTGCTAGAGGTGAGAGCCGCATATCTAAATTTGATTTCCATGTATATTCAATGCGGTTTGATCCTCGCTAGTCAGTTTGCCGTCTTACTCTGATGATGATCAAGGAAGGTCGAAACGCGTCAGTACGTTGCGTCTGGCGGTAGTTTTGTTATGTTGTTCGACGACTGGTTAAATACAATAGGATCGGTGTTTACTTCAAGCTCGCAAACTTGATTTAAATAATTTTTACCACTATCCGCGCAATCAATTATTGTGTAAAGGATAGGTTTTTATTTCAAGCTGAATTTAATGTCCATGATTGTATAGAAATAATGCAGCAGACATTTTTAGTCAACTTCAATTTATGTGAGTTTACTAGTGATGAGAGCGACAGATCTAATTTTACCATCCATATATATTTTGATTGCGGTTTTATCCTAGTTGGTCAATTTACCGTCGAACCCTGCTGATTATCGCGGAATGTCGGAACGCGTCAGCATGTGTTATATATGGTAGTTTTGCTATGTTGTGTGACTGGTTAAATATAATTGGTTTGATGCTTATTTCAAGACCTCAAACTTCAGTTAAAGAATTGCTATCACAACCCGCCCAATCAATGATTATTTAATTTTATAACAGATAAACATACAGAAGAAGCTGCAAAAGTTAATGAGACTATTATAACAACAATATATATGGTCAGTGAATATTAAACAATTGGTCGGTACAATCTCTAATACTAGTGTTTTTAAGCAGTAACTGGGTTATCTTATTATAAAGTATTCGACAAATCAACTTCATAGCAAAATTACAATAAATAATATGTGCAATACATGTAATAGTTACTTAAAACATAGTCATTACAAGCTTGGTATCTCGAAAACCATTGTTTTGGTACTCTTTATATGCCCGTTGTATACTATATATATTTAGTTTTTACGCCGTATAGCCTATAATCTTATATTAAGTTAGGTCTATTACTGATCTAATACTCGTTGGCATTACCTTACCAAATATTTAGTTGGCAATAGGATTGGTATCATCTCCTACAGATGATTATCCATCAAACATGTGACGCATGTGTATATAAGATTCTTATTTTCGGTCATGCTAAATTTAAAATATCCTTCTGGATCTGTTTGAACTAATTTGCTATTACTTGTCCAATAATTATTACACAATTGGATATATTCTAGCTCTTTGCAACAAATAATATATAACGTCTAACAAAGACTGCTTAAATATACAAAATACGCAAGTATGGTCCCGAATAAGTTATTAGTAATTATTAATTAGGCGTTGCGCACATAGTAACAAAACAGTTCAGTAATGACCAGAAGGATAAACCAAAGACAGCATGGCCGGAAAGTATTACCTCGTGCACATTCGTTTCGTGCTTACTGGTGACACATTAGTCGCACTGTCGAAGACTTTATATGATTTAGGCTTAACTACTGCAGGTTTGAAGATTCGTATAGAAGATTTTAACGTCCAATTGTCTCAAATTCCTCACCCAAAAATATAGTGGGTATAAGGCGTAATAACGGTTCCTGCTGGTGAGTTGCCAGTAAGCATGAAACGAATGTGCACGACATTATACTTTCCATTAATGCTGCCTTTCGTTTATCTTTCTGGTCATAATTGAAGTAATTTGTCACAAGGTTCGCAAAATCTAATACATAATTGCATATATATTAGTTCTCCGCCACAATCAGTATCTAACTGTTATATATTTAATTAAAAGATGTCATGATTATCGCGAAATGTGATAACTGCTATCGATCAAGGCTAGAGCGTATGATATAACTGTAGTAATAGATGTTCAGAAATAGTTTTAATTCCCAATTTTTGGTGAACTATAGCATACATTGAAATCTACCGTTTTGATACCATGTACCCACTCGGTAACCATATTGTTAGTACCATGTATCTTTTCGGTAGTACAATGTTGATATCGGGTACTGACTGAATAGCCATGGTTTTGTTATGCATTTCAGACTCGGAATATAAATTATATCGAGTGAGTACGCATTGACGAAGACTTAATATGATTTTAGCTGCATTACTGCAAATTTACTCATTCGTATAGGAGATTGTAACGTCCTATTTTCACACATTCGACACCCAAATATATATTGAGTAAATAGCGTAATACCGGCTCCAATTGTTGAGTCACCAGTAAGCAATAAACGAATGAGCCCGAGATTATACTTTCCTTTCATACTGTTTTTGGTTTATCCTTATTTTCATAATTAAACTAATTTGTTACTAAATGCCCAACACCTGGTAGATAATTGCATATATATTAGTTCTCAGCCAGAAACCATTTCTAAGTGTTATTAGTAAACATTTTTTTCAGAAAAGCAGCTGATGGAAGGCATCAAAAGAAAGAGACAAGTGGGAAACTATCAATCATGGCCATAAATCGGTGCACCTGGAAATGTAAAGGATTCAAGATTTTACCGACCTACGAGTGCTATCAATTGTCCCGCACAAGAAAAGGGCGGAAGAATAAAAAACAAGAAGGACAGCACCGCGCAATATAAATAAATTTTAAAGTGGATAATGGATATATATATATATATATATATATATATATATATATATATATATATAAGAATAAAATTATACACCGTTAATAAATATTCGTCAATATATGAGTGTACCACCATTTACTATTTATTTCCTAATCAATAAAAATAAACAAATATGTGACTTAAAACAATTCACAATGAATAAAGTATATAAGACAATTTATATATATATATATATATATATATATATATATATATATATATATATATGTAATTAGACATTTTATTATATGAATATACATTCATATTTTCCTAGAAAAATCATATAAGTATTTGTGCATAAATTTTAATTATTCATAAGCAACCATGTGATTATTCACTGTG
>JAQBSW010002458.1:0-75000 GCA_029291075.1 Eudiplozoon nipponicum | reverse complement strand
AATCACTTTGCTAAGTACTAAGCCAATTAAATTCACTTGCTTCTTTATAATTTGAATTCTTGTGTTACTCTCAATTTGTCGGGTCTTGACAAAGGAAACTTGTTGCCACGTTTGCCCTGGTAACCAAACATTTGTGCGTTAAAGTATTCTACCGTGATTACAAAATCGTTTTTTGTATCATTTTTAGCTAAACTACAAGTGAAGCACGCTAGCCTGTTAAATTCCTGCATTTAGAGACTAAGTTTGAATGTCTCTTTTGAACAAGTTACATGTAGATTTACAAATTTAGTCTAGTCATTTGAATGTCACCAATTTTAGCGTTATCTTTATTATCGTCACAATTGTAATCATCATCATCATCATCATCATTAGCAACATTAAATAAAACATCAGCATTATTAAATAATTCTTCGTCATCACTTAAACTGCTAGACTAGCAATATCGCGCATTCAAACATATCTAAACATTGATCAATGCTACTTGCATAATTATTTGTAGTAGTTGTTGTTGCTTTTTATTAGTAGTATTATTAAGAATAAATCTATTGAATGTAAACGAAGTAGTTGTTTTCGCTGTTGTTGTTTTAGTTGTAGAGCGGTGTTGCTTTTCGCTTAAGTTTTAGTAGTAACCTTCAAAATATACATTTTTTTTAATCCTGTTATCAGAAGACGATGAAGAAAGCAATTACATTTTTTAAATAATTATTATCAACAGTTTAATCAAGCAATTTAATATGATATTTAATGTCCTCGGCTTCGATATGGTTCTATTTATTTTTCATTGTTTCCGTTCTCATTATTATAATTATTATTATTATTATTGTTTAAAAATACCAACATCAACTTAATCAGTATCAGTAACGCGAGCAATTTGGTGGTTATAAAAATCATTGGCAGCAAAATGAATAGCAGCAGCCAATGCGATATTTCGTTGCTACAATCAAAATTGTCGCTAGGTGAAATTTTAATCAGTTTTTGGCACTGTTAATATTTCGACATTTTATAAGTAGACCATGTTGAAGAATGCCTGTATTCAGGCCACGTGCAGATTTAGTACAAACTGCACAAACGTCCCACACACAGTACATTAAATATAGGCCTACGACAACTGTTCAAAATCATTTTACTGTATATGAGGATTGACACTCGCCTAGGCGAAGTTTTATCTGCGTCACGCCAGACTAAAGAAATCAACAAATAATTTAATTGTCCGTTTTGCAAAACGCATAGAATTACATTTCCTTTTTTTATCAAAATTGTTGTTGTTATTTCATTTTGGTTTGTATCGATTGCGAGATTTTCCGAATGGAAAATGATGCTCTCGTAAGAAAGTCTCTTTACACACCAAGTGTGCTCAATTCGTGTGAATGTGCTCTCTCAGTCAGGCCGGTCAGCAATTCCAGTCTGTCGGCGCATGGATCTAAGCATCAATCGAATGTGCTTCGTGGATGTATGTTAAATATGGACCCATGTTCACATGCTTACTTTGTTCACAATTCATGTAATCCATATTTATCATGCAGTGCAAAGTCTCTTTTGTTTGGTGGGTGCAGACAAAGATCATATTCAGAGACTTTAACAAAGCCAAATAACCACCCAATAATCTCCCATCTTGACTCTAAAATAAAATTCTGCGGAGCAGGACCGACTTCGAGAAAGGACTCTATACTAGAATTTAAAAGTGCTAACAGCGTAAGGGAAATGGTATCAGCAGAAGAAAAAATGTCACCATCAACAAATTTTGCCAAATCGTCTTTCAAAAACAAGGAAATGTTTACATTGGTGATGAGACACAGCTCGCATTCTCCAACTATGTCAGAATACGCTGACTCAATAATTCAGTATCCTGGCGAAAGAACTAACAACGCATTGAGGTGCGATATGCAAATTAGACGATGCTTTATTTGGTGTTCTAAATCTCAACCAGAGCGGAAGGTCACTGATTTATCAAAGTTGTGCCGAACATCCTTTAAATCTTCATTTATTTGCCCCTTGCACAGTTTTACACAATCTAGTGTCAACTCGTGGACAAGAAATGTTTTGCATTTAAATATCTATTTATTGTTTATACTTGCCGTGATAATACTATTTCAAAATCCAATCACTTGTCTTTCGTCAGAAGAATATAATTTTAGCTCATCCAATGCGTATAATGTGTACTTTCCCGAGAATCTGAATACACAACAAAATATCGATATCAGCACTCGAGTTATGAACTCAAAACTACGTTTTGATGACAGGAATTCCAATTTTTGGCGATCTCCGTTACATTCTCCGAAAAACATAAATACCATTCGGGATGCATCATCCACCAATTACTTTGACAATTTCAATAGGAGATCACAACATTCGAGCCTATTTCAGCGGAATAATGAATTATCTTCTACTCATTTTCAGTCCAAAACTTTTGTAAACTTCATTAGGGGTTTTGATGACAACCAAGCAGGTCCGCTCTTGCCGCAAAATGTTAACTTCCGTGAAGAAGCAAATGTCAAGTCCGCACATACAAACAATGAAAAAAATAGCACCAATGAAAACTCTCATGTCAATGATTTTATTATCAATAATGATGATGCCGCAAATAGTTTTGAAGAAGAGATTATGAGTAACAAGGCTTCTGCATCAGACAACCAACCAAAAAGACGTGCCAATGTCGCAAACTGGAGTGGAAATTTATCTGTCCAAAGCGATAAATCTGATCTTGGCGTAAAAACGCATCAACGACGAAGTATTGTAATGACAACGAGACTACAAGACAGACAATCCAATTCGTTTCACTACGTCTTAAGAATAAGAAGCTATATGGGAGGAGACCTCAGTCTGTCTGATGATGGAACGGTCAGTATAAAAACACACGTTACTCAAGAGATTGACAACAGTAAGTTAAGAAAAATGTGCCAGTTGGAATCAAATATTTCTCAATCAAAATAAAAAAAACATGCATTTTATTGTTTTGCTTTGCAATATTATTGAGTAAAGTATGTTCTACTTAAGAGCACTATGTATTCTGGAGTAATCTAGTAAAGTAAACAGTTTACCTTCAAAATTATTTTGTTCCTTTTAAGTGTACTTATTATACCTAAATGACATAGAACTTAATTGTAAACAGTTTTTGCACATAAATTGCACCATAACAATAATTGGCTCGGTATTGAAAAAATACTTTTAAAAATTTACCATAATAATAACATTCAATAATTATAACAGAAACATATTTTCTCAAATAAGTAACTCATACTACTACAACGAAGTCGTTTTCGATATCTTTAGTTGGATTATCTTCCTCGAAAAAACGCTATGAGTTCTAAATATAAATGACTATTTCGAGTTTCTGCCTTAGATAAAAATTTCAAATCAAATTCAGATCTGCAATAAGACAGTGCTTGTAAAGTGTCTACACATATAAATTTGCAGTATTTTAAAGTATTTTAACTTTCTGTCAAAATTATTTATATAAAAACCACTTACTAGGATTTATAGAAACTCAAATGTGGAAAATTCATTTTATCGGGATGAAAAGCCGTTTTTATACTAATCATTGAACAATAACAATGTCAGGTTGGTTTACCTGTTGCACAAACTTATTGGAGTAATCTATTTTTTGTTTGATCACACGGTTTTCAGGGTTGAGGCCGTGAATATAGATATACGTTCAATTCTGTGAAAATGCAAAATTCGTTAAATTTTTAAGCTAACTGTGTTGTCAGAGTGCTTTTAAAACACGTTAACAAAACAATTGGACAGTATAGGTATTAATTGGAATATTTGTATTTTTTATTGCTCAACCGAATCCGACACTAGTCACTAGACTAGTTACTTCAAGGCGAAGATTTTTAAATAATTTGAATGTCTTCGTAAAGAGATAAAAAGCCAAATCTAACAACAGCCTAAATAATTAAATAACATATATACTTTTTGTATCTATTATTAATTTATTGTTCATCTTATATTTTTACTATTATTATTAACATTATTATATTAATATTATTACTATAATTATATGACGTTATTCTTAAAATTATGTTAATATTTGTTTTTTCAAATAAAATTCACTCGGCTTCGAAACATTTTCGCGTAGAATACAGTGTTCATTTTAAGCATTATGTTGTTTCATGTACAGGAAATTAAAGATTGACGTTCGAACCAGCTAAAATTTCTACATAACAGGCCGTTATTCCAAAGAGGTCATTTAAAGTTCAGTTATTATTTTATCTACGTGGTAGTCGCTTCAGTATAATCCTGAAATGAAAGGTTTTGAGAATTATATTTTCACTTTTTTTAATTAAATTTCTGTGTTATACGCAAGAATGTTCTACAGCCACACCAATAACCGAGGGTAGTTTTACCTCACGGTTTCTCTGATTAATTTAGATAGGATTGGAGATTATTTTTAGTTTACAGTCCTCTCAAAAGACCATAACTTAAAATCGTTGAACATTTTATAACAAACTTCATTGACTAAATCGAATGGTTTAAAGAAAGTAACGCCTTAATATCTAATGAACGGAACTGCTTAAAAATGTCACAGGTTTATCCCACCTTATTGAAAAAATACGTCATAAGTTAGTTTTTTAAGCTGACGAAATACAAATATCTTCTGTTGGTACGAATAATCAAGATAAAAAGGTGTGAAAATAAGAATAATTTAATTTTTAATAGCTAGCTGATTATTTGTTTCTACAAATATTTTTTATAGTCAAATTCTCCCACATTCCTCACCCAAATATATAGAGGGTAAATGGCGTTATACCGGTTCTTACTGATTAGTCGCCAGTAAGCACGAAACGAATGTGCAAGATGTTATAATTTACGTTCATCCTGTCTTTAGTTTATCCTTCTTGTCATATTTGAAATAAAATGTTACTAGGTGCGTAACACCTTATTCACAATTGAATAAAATCTATAGTGTGTACAGTGTAGATTGAAATTAGAAGCATATACTTTTTAATCTTTTATTTCAGGTCTTTCCATACCAATTATTGCTGCGACTAAATATAGCAATGAAATATTTTTTAAAGCACTTGCAGTTTTTAGTTTTCTGCGATACATCAACTATTTCGTTAATATTCATGACCAGTGAGGTATTTGTTAATGACGTTAAAATGAAAATGATTATTTTAATTATTACACTTATAAGAAAACTATTATTTAAATATTGTTTGTTTCAAATATTTCAAATATATGTATTTATATGTAAGGCAAACGCGTATAGCGACAATTTATTTCACATAGGACAAAATTTTTCTGAGTGACCAAAATTGGGCAATTCCCTAATTTTATCAATCAATGTAAAGTGGGGTTAAGGCGAATTGTTAGATTCACTCGATAAATAACCATTTAGCATGGAACTCGTGTCAATGTCACTGAAACATTTGTCTCACTTATGTAACAGGGATCATGTTAAAATAATTGTAATCGTTCTAGTCACAAGAGGTACATTTTGTTTGGTATTATTTTGGCTGCTTATGTCTAATATTATTGTTCAATACACGGCGAGAATAGGTTATTCTTGACTGTTTCCGTTAGTAATAAATTTGAAAAATTATTTAACTGCATTTAATACATTATCGCTATGTTCCCATGTATTTGTTTTTATTGGACCAGATTTCATAAATATCACGTTCGGTTTTAAGAAACCTGGGAAGTTTTCGAGTTCACTTCCTGGTACTTAACAAAAAAATCTATTGTTATTCACATGTCATTAATTTCTATGTATTTGAATGTTTTTCTCTCTTAAGGTTCATTAGATTATATGTAATATCTAAGTATCTTTAATTAAAGTTTTTGTTTAAAACCGGATGTCGGAAAAACAAGTCCGTGTCAGAATGAATCATGATAAAATGCGTACATTTAGTTTTTTATACGAAAAAAGCATCCATCTCACATTAAACTAGAATAAAAACTGTTATAGGGTTACGAACTAGACTAAACTTGATTTAATTACTATTTATTTTTACTCCTGATATTAATTAATAGTTTAAATAATAACATATATTTATTAATAGCGGGATAGAAAATAGAATTAATACCGCGTCACTATCAAAATTGTGCTGCCGATATTCCACCCAAGTACTTTGTATGACATATACATTATTGCCGAGAAAGTTTGTCTAATTGTGCATTAGATATTGCGCACATGGTTACAAGTAAGCTAAAATACTACGAAAAAATATGCCAAATTGAAATTTAACAAGGTATAACCTTATGTATACATGCGTTTTGTGCTTGCTAATGTTGCCTTATTATAGTCACCACGATTTTCGAACGTGGGTTGTTGCTTTTCACTTTCAGTTGCGCAACAATTTGATTGATTCCGATATCCAAATAGGCATCGAGTTCATCTTCATGGTGGCTGGATGCTGATTCGTCCATTTCCTCCGAAGGCTTCCAAATCGTTCATACTAACCACTGGATATTAGGTACAATCTAATCTTCGTTTCCAGTGGTTAGTATGGAAGCCGATGAAGCCTTCGGAGGCAATAGACGAATTAGTAACCAGTCACCACGAAGACGAACTCGATGCCTACTTGGAAGTGAGGACAAATCGGATCTTTGCGAAATTGATAGTGCAAAGCGACAACTCACGATCACCGATCGTGGTAATTTTCATTGTGACGCCTACACTACGCAACCCTTAAAAAATAATTTAACATCAGTAGAAGTGGACACTACTCCTAAAATCAAATTTATCTGTTTTCAATAAATCTGGAACAAACGGGCCGTGCAATCGCTTGTATCAAAGTGTAATCTAGCATTAATAGAGTCAGCTTCATACAAAGTCATCAGCGGTACAACTTGAAAACCAGCTTATTACATATATCAATTGTCACTACTAGGAATAGTACAATCTATATGGTTTTGAAGTATAAGACATTGCTGGAGTAACAAGTGATCAAAATGGTAATTTTTCTCAATTTTATTGCAGGTTATCCCATCCCTAAAATTATGATTTTGATGAATTTTACAGGTTTGTTCAAAATTATTTCTAGTGTGTTTGCTTCAAAGTCGCATTGCCATAAGCTTTGTATGCAGTTGATCGTATCAATATTTAATTATGCAAACGTATAAGCGATCACCTCAGCAATAAAATGATATTTCTTGACCGCAAATATATCGTGCTTTGGGCGCAATGACGGTTTATGCTGCTGAATCACTATTAGACACGAAACACATGTGTTAATATGGTTATATGTATTGTACATGCTGACATTGTAAAACCAATCTATTCGCTTTTGAACTAATTTGTTACTAAGTATGTAACACCTGACACATATGTACTTTGCGTGATGGTGAATAAGTGGTGAAACTCGAATTCCTATTTTAAAAACTTTAGGCATATATTTTGAAACGAATTCGGATGATAAGTTTTTCGTTGTGCTGTGATGAATGAGTGTTTAATTGTATAAATAAGATAATAAACTGTTAGACGAAATTATTGTCATGTTGACGATTCCGTGTAACGTATGCACTTTCTTCACCAACATTTTATAGCCGACCTCGAAGGTAGCAAGGAAAAATGAGCAACCGCCAGGATTGAGCGTCGTGGTTAATATTTATCGAGTACTTACCTCGTGCTCTCATGGTTTACAGTGAAAGTCAATATGCTATTTTACATGCAACTGTCCATAGTTTTATTATACAATTTAGTAGAGAGTAAGTAAACTATTTTTGACTATTGGAGACGGAAAAACAATTCTTTTAAATCGCATGTTTGGGTATGCGTATGCTTTAGGTCGTACAGCTGCCCCTCACACTTTACTTACAAGCAAAGTCAATTAGATGAGTTCAAATGCCAGTAGAAGAAACTTCATAAGCCAGTCGCAATAACTCTCTTAAATAGCATTGGTTTTGAAATTCGTTTAAAAATTTATACTTATCATTGTGTAGAAATTTGTCATTAATCTTTTGCTATAACCAAGTTTGTGCTCTTGATATAAACACTTGGTTCTGCGATAGGATGACTCAGTGGTTAGAACGCCAGATTTCAAAGCATACGTACCCAGGTTCGAGCTCTGTTCATAGTAAATTCTGGACAGTACGTTAAGAATACCTAATAGGGACGAAACCGGTATAATTAATGAATTGCCTCTTTTACGCTATATAATGCTCAGTTTACACTAACAAATTTACTTATATAATGGGTCTGATGTTTATGTCAAGATCGCAATCTTGATTTATATATTTGTTATGACAGTTCGCAAAATCAATGTTCATTTTGCAAAAAAACACATTTTTCAAGAAACAATCTTTATTTTTAATCAAATTTTATAGGAATTTGCTTGTATAAAGGGTGGCCCTTTAGTTTAAAAGTTTACAAATCAATATTTATTTTGGAGTTTTGAATGCTTTTTTATCACGCTCGTGGTTCAGCTTCATTTTAATTCTTGCACTTCTGCGTGTACTTCTCCAAAATTCATATCGGTTTTAAATAATACTATTATAGCGTTTCCAGCCTCGGTTGTGGCTACTGAAATTTTTTCACTACCCCTCAGGTGTCGACCTTGTCACACTGCTTAAAAGGTCAAGTGCCACAGCGAAAGATTTGTCTGACATGTTAACAAAAACTGTTGGATGTTCCGCGTACACGCCCTTTTTCACCTGATACGTACCGTCATTAACAGCGTATAGCAAAATGAGGTCCGTTTTCTCCACCTTCATTTAGTCCTCGGCCCATAGGCGGAATCGTGGGGTTACAAGTTCGCCTAGTAGTTGTATCTGCTCTCCATGTAATATAGTTCTCCGAGCCAATCATGTATTTGTTGATACTGCACATTTGATGATCCCCTTGATCAAAGGTTATTTGCCTCACCAGGATCCCGGGGCTTCTTGGAGCCAACATTGTTATTCTGATTGTTTTAAATTGTATCCCAGGAACGTTTCATGTAAAGGTTTTTGTATAAATGATCTCATACTTACCTTTTAAATCTATGGAATCTCAGACACGTAGGTAAATATAATACGAGACACACTTTGTTGTACGGAATATGGATGTGTTTCCAATTTTTTTGTGAATTTGTAGAATTGTCTCAACAATAATATAGTTTGACAAAGATTTGACTACATATTAATTTGTAGGTATCTTGCAAAATTTCGGAATTTAATCGCACACAAATACTTCAGCTATATATAGAGCAAATATACACAAATACGTCATATACGTCGTTACAAATAAATAATTAAATCAATTTTGTTGGTTCAATGTATAGAATTATACATATTGCTTTCAATTTGCTTTAAGAACCAAATTTATACATTGATTTGTTCCCGGTTGAGCGTTTTTACTTATGGTTGAGATGTCTAATGCTAGCCATTTTGCCCTAACCTAGGCATAGGCAAAACGTATTAATATTTTGAAAAATTTAGACAGTTCAATTATTATAGGAAACTAGGCATTTATTAATTGCAGTGTAAAATAAAGTTTGAAACAAATTCCATGGAAAATTTGGCAATCTACCTGGTTTACGGATATTGGACATAAGAGTTAGATGATATACCCAAGCATAAAGGAGGAAACGGCAAAAGTCTGAAAACCAATGATATTTATACCCAAATGTCGGTTATCAGTGGAAGTTGGCACTTCCATAACTACAAACTACAATGCTTCAACTAAGTGCCAACTATAATAGAAGAACATCGAGTTTGAAAATTCTGCATGCTTCAATTAGATTGCAACATTGCATTATCCTGACTGTGAGATAGCCCCCATGTTCAATATGAACTAATTTGATATTAGACGAAACAAACCGAATACAAAACAAGTCCTTCTACATTATACTTACATTGCAGTTTTATTCTCGTTAGTCAGAAAGCTGGCGTTCGCTAAAGATGACATTGAAGGTTGTAACGCGTTAGTATGTGCAATTGACGGTCTTTCTGCTAGGTTATACGATTCGTTAGAAAATAGGATCAATGTCCATCTACAGACCGCAGACTTAATTTGAATATTATTTGTCTTTATACACGTAAGCATCGATTGCTTATTCGTATATTTTATATGCTTGTAGCAAATGTTGGTAACATGTTATGTTTATGATGGCATAGAAACTGTGCTACCGAAATTTCCAGCTAAATAAATTTACGTGGGTCTACTGAGAACAAGAGCAGCAGGTCTAAATTTTTATAATTTATTTAAAAATTTCGGGCTCTTCCTTGTTAATCAGCTTACCGTCGAGGTGCGACTGACTGCATTTTGGCTATGTTGTGCGACAGATTATATAAAATGGAATTGGTGCTTATCGCAAGCTGCAAACTTTATTAAATTGAAAGTTGCCTTGCTAGAGGTAGTTTTCAGTTACCTAAATTAAACGAGCGTTTCTTCTATATGGTTTTTAAATATCTAAATTTATTTATTTATTTCATGCTGGACAATTTTATGGCAATAATTTATTATTTGATAAAACTATATTATTGATTGATTGCGCAATTATAGTCTATATCCGTCAATAAATTCGTAGATTTATTCACAATAATAGGTTTAATTAATATTAAGTGGAAATTGTATTTCAGTTTGATCGTAACAAATTTTCGTTTTATGTTTTTTCACTATTGAACAAAATTTATGTCTCAGCAATTTTATCTTTTCTCATTCATATACTCATTAAAACGAAATTGATTATGACATTGCTTGTGAAACATGTAAACTTCGCTACTTAGTTCTTATTGTGTGTAATAAAATGGCAAAACATTTAAACAAATTATTTTTTAATTTGTCGCTAATGTTTTTGTAGTTATTTTTATTTTTTACCCAACCAAGAACAATAACGACCTTCAAATGTTTCGATTTTAACCGTGTTTGCTTTTTACAAGAACTTAACCAAGTCACTAACTTTCAAAAGCAGTTATAAATTGTTAATGGCGCGATAGTTTACTAATTATCTCGTTTAGTTTCTCAGAAAGAACATGAAATCACCCCTCTAAATGTGGAATTTCATTGACACAAGCGTATTATTATTATCTCTGTCAAAATATGTTACTTAGAAATAAAATTTAGCTGATCAGGGCATCTTAATAAATACAGATTTTACTCGAAGATTCAATGCTTCTACCAATATTAACTCGAAGGCTTTTCAATCCGTAACTCATGGTTTCTAAGACTATTTGACTATTTGAAACCTTAATGTGCCTTGAAACAGTGACTTATCGAAAACTTGATGTATTACTTTAACGCACAGAGCTCGCTAAGTAAAATTTTTACCACCATTTTTACACCGATATCTAAATTGTTCGAAGTTTGGAAGAGATTCTTATACCTACTCAAATTGCAGACTTTTCTCTAAATATTATGAGCTGTATATGTACATATATATAAAGCTGCCATTGAGTTGTCTAAAACAGTTGTACACTTGTCATAATTGTGGCTGTCTGCTTTTACTTTCGCTCATATATATATATATATATATATATATATATATATATATATATATATATATATGTGTGTGTGTGTGTGTGTTTGTGTGTGTATATGTATTTATAAATATAAATTAAAAATAGCAGAAGGTAGCAGAGTAAAATTGTCACGTGTATGGATTTCGTCCTTATTGATAACTTGTGAAGTACTTGCCAGAATTAACCGCGATCAGGACTCGAAATTGAGCTCAAACCGGGCTCCATTTTAAGCAAGCACTGCGCAACCATTCAAAAATTACCGGGCGATATTTGTTTGGGAATCCCGCACTCAGAGACTACACCAGGCGCGCCGCAGTATAGATGCAATTTTTGGATAGAACATACCCAAAATTTGCGTAAAGTGCACGCTGGGGATGACACTGAAGATGAATGTAGGACTCCCTAGCAAATGTATTCCGAATCTTGTCCTGGTCGTGACACATTCTGACAAGTTCTCTTTGAGGTCAAATTTGTAATCTTGCTAAAGGTTTTATTTATTTTGCCAAGACATATATAATCAAACTCTTGTCATTAGACATTTTGTACATATAATTATATATATAACTGCATATATATATATATATATATATATATATATATATATATATATATATATATATATATATATGGAACTTTGGATCAAACAAGATGCTACATAGGCTCCAAATAAAAGTAAAGCTAACTATAGGACGTAAATTATTATATAACTAAAAATTAAGTGTAGTATGCGGTAGAAGCCGCGCAGTGAATGCAATCCCATTCTTCATAGTAAATGTCCCCCTGTTTGCGACCCTTCAGCGGAGAGTTCTGCAACATACTGGTCTATTGGTTAAATTGCCTTCGCTACATGATGCAATTTTTAGTTTATACTGACAAAATATATAGGTAATATTTAAAAATTGAACTTCAATTTTATATATATATATATATATATATATATATATATATATATATATATATATATATACTTTATTATGGTCTTTGAATAAAACAGTTCCTTTTTTAATGAAAGCAATTCACAGTAGACAATGATTTGTGTATGTTCTTATGGATAGTGGGCAATTTATTTCTATATTACTTAAATACACCTTACAGCCATTCAGTTTTATCCATTCTGTGCTTTCATTTGCTTAAGTGAAGCTATACTAGTCAGATACTCCGATTATCTTATATTTTTTGTATCTTTCACGAGACTTTTAAAATAAAATGTTGCGCGACTGGAAATAGATTAATTACTTGATCCTCGTTGTACCGAACAAGATGTTTGCCTCCTCTGTGTTCAATTTGAACCCGGATATTTGAACTTCTGGTTTCGGAAGCCTTTCTCAACGGAAGGTACATCCCACAAAAAATTTGGCAATCAATAAGTGGGTATTTCATGCGACTGTTGGTAGTTGATTGCGTGTTGATGTTTAAATGAGTGTGGGTATGTCCATATATGTGTCTATGTGTGTATAGGGATACTTTTTATTGTATTAGGAACTAATGTTTGAGAGCTGCTTTTGTTTGGTTGATCGATTGAATTTTATTCGGGCATTCGTTTCTCTCGCTGATTCGGGTACGTATTTTTTCTCATTATGATTTATTTTATATTTCATTGTTCATTGGATTTATTTGGCTTCCCGAGAACATTGAATGGTGTTCAAATTGCATGAGTAATAGTTCATATTGTTATAAAATTTCAATCACTAAAATGATAATAGTTATGCTGGTTACGCAGCCGGTTTTACTTCAGTTTGCTCTCAATGCGATAGAATTAAAGTTAAATACTGTTTGTTGCGGAGAATTAATATATATGCAAGTATGTATTAGGTGTTGCGAACCTAGTAACAAATTAGTTCAGTTGTGATTAGAAGGATAAAACAAAGGCAGCATGAACGGAAAATATAATCTCATGCACATTCGTTTCGTGCTTACTGGCGACACATCAGTAGGAGCCGGTATTACGCCCTTTAACCACTATATATTTGAGTGAAGAATGTGGGATAATAGGACGGTACAATCTCCTAGACGAATGTGTAAACCTGTAATAGTGAAGCTAACATTATATAGTCTCGACAATGCGACTCCAAAGCTAACTCATTCTATATAATGTATATACCGAGTCTGTAAAGGATACTAACACTATGGCTATTGTGTTAGTAACCGATACCAACATTATTGTACCGAAAAGGTTCATGGTACTAACACTATGGTTTCCGAGTCGGAACATGGTACCAACATGATGGATATCAATTTATGCTATAGTTCTCCGAAATTGAGAATTACAACAATTTCTGAACACCTGCTACTCCAGTAAATCCATACACCCTGGCCTTGATCGATATCAGTTATCACATTTCGCGGTAAGCATGACATCATTTAATTCAATATATAACAGTTACATACTGTTTGTTGCGAAGAACTAATATATATGCAAGTACGTATTAGGTTTTGCGAACCTAGTAACAAATTAGTTCAGTTCTGACCAGAAGGATAAACCAAAGGCAGCATGAACGGAAAGTATAATCTCATGCACATTCGTTTCGTGCTTACTGGCGACTCATCAGTAGGAGCCGGTATTACGCCCTTTAACCACTATATATTTCGGTAGAAGAATGTGGAATAATAGGACGGTACAATCTCCTAGACGAATGTGTAAACCTGTAATAGTGAAGCTAACATAATCTGAAGTCAACGACAATACGACTTCAATGCTAACTCACACTATATAATATATATACCAAATCTGTAAAGGATACTAACACTATGGCTATTGTGTCAGTACCCGATACCAACATTATACAACTATTTCTGAACACCTGTTACTCCAGTATCCTTGACAGACTTTGTATATATATATATATATATATATATATATATATATATATATATATATAATATAGTGTCAGATAGCGTTGAAGTCGCATTGTCGAAGACTTCATATGATGTTAGCTTCACTACTGCAGATTTACACATTTGCCTTTGAGATTGTACCGTCCTATTATCCCACATTCTTCTACCAAATATATAGTGGTTAAAGGGCGTAATACCGGCTCCTACTGATGAGTCGCCAGTAGGCACGAAACGAATGTGCATGAGATTATACTTTCCGTTCACGCTGTCTTTGGTTTATCTTTCTGGTCACAACTGAACAAATTTGTTACAAGTTTCGCAACACCTAATACGATAGAATGTTTGTCGATGCTGGTCCATTTAAGTAAAATATCATGTTTGTTGAACATTCTAATGTTTAGTTTAGATGTTTTTTGTTTAAAACGGAAAGCATCAAATATGTATAATTAATTATTGGACTTCGATTTATAAATATTTGTGAAATATTTTGTATTAGCTGTGTGCCCTTTTTCAATTATATGGTCCGAAATATCTTAATTTCGTTACGTTTGCTCTTTTGATTCGAATGAAACACCGTGGAATAATTTAGATATATTATTTGGAGTGCGAGCTTTAATAAAATTCAAACTGCCCTTATCATTTGCCAAACAAAAAAAATTTTATCAGATACAAGAACCATTTCTTTCACATATTCTCCGGTATCCACAAATGATCATCTCCTTATATATAAATTTAAAGGCCAAACATACATGTAAACATCGCGAGTGTGTGAAATAAGGGACAGCCAATCAATTTCGTGCATCACCATTTGATTTAAAATAAGCGTTTAAGTTGCAATGTTCTCTCATTCGAGTAATTAACTGTCTGGTCGATCGGCCTCCGTAAGTTGCTTCACAACTCGCGTATGTATACGGGTAAACAATATTTGATGTTGACATGAACGGTTGTTTCTCCTTGATTGCTAGCAAAGACAAGAGTTTTACCCTATATAATGTACACGAAGTCACTGCTCATCATAACTAACTAAATATGGAAATTATTTGTTTATTCTACTGGTAATTTCATACATTATTTGAAGTCAATTGACATACCAGGTAATGTGAATAAGAATTCCATTGTAACCAGCACTTTATAATAATAATAATAATATTATTATTAATAATAATAATAATAATAATAATAATAATATCTTTAAAAAACAGGATAAAAATTAGGTTTTTCTTTATTTCAAGGATAGGAAGATTTTCGAATGACAAAACTAAATACTCCCGATTGAGGTATACATGGCTACCACTAATGAATGACTAATAAGAGCGAAACATGACTAATAAATGAAAAAATACTATCTTACGTAATATTTTGTTTTTACTGACATTTAGAAGTAATCATTGCAGTTTCTATATTGGCAAAGTGTCAAACTTATAATAATAGACCAGAGGTGATTTATCGTAATTTGAGTTGTATGCCATTTCTTCAAGGATCATATGAATAAATTAATAGTCTTATGTTATAAGTTATTATTTAACCAAAAATCATATGCTATGCACGATTACGGTGGCGTAGGAAATGGTTTGCAAAAAAATTGATATTTCCAACCACGTCTCTGTCCATTTTGGATACTTCGATGAATTCCGAATAGGAACAAAACTGTTGTGAATAATGGATTGCATTTGCTATCTTATGCTTTTTAAACATCATACAAATAACACATTTGAATACAAATCCTGACATTATATATTTTATTTTATTATAACTTTCAAAAGTGAAAAGGGTTTGTCCTATAGCGAAAAATCCTTTCATAATTTTTTTAACTTCGTGCAAATTCCCCAAGAGGTATGGGGTTCTGTCATATAATAACTAAATGGTAACGGTGGATTGATAAATTAAATCGGAAGCAATACAAAAGAAAATCGACCGGAATAAAAAAATGACAAAAAATCACTTTAAATTTCTATTTGCATGCAATTCCTGTGTAAAATAAATGCTTCGTCGTTCAAAATCCGACAGAAGTAATCTGTTCATTATAAGAGTGTTCAGTAAGGCAGGTTATGTACCAGCTGGTGGTTTGCCTTAGATGTCTTGCTCAAAATTATGGTTTTATCAACCATATGTGAAAAAACATTTCAATGTTTATGTTTTTTAATTTAAGAATATTTTGATATAAATAAAATAAGTTAATTATATGATAAGATTTTCAGGTAAACGGGTTCTTAGATTATATTTTTTAATTGTCAGCTGACAGAATCAAAAACAAGCCATAATACTGGGAATGCTACAATACACCATTCAAGCTACGGAAATGATCATCACCCATAGCAGTTTGTCATTTATATTCTACCTGAGTAAATCGGCATTATTTGATTTACTGAACTTTCCATCCAAGATACGTTTAAAATATGCAAATTTAGGAAAATAAGCAACAAGCATGTCGAAATAATAATTCGCGTCAGCATGCAATCAAATGTGCCACAACTGTATTTTTTAGTCTTTGAGCCTTGAATTGAACATATTATTTCTATTGAGACGTATAGCTGGGGAGTTTTGCAATTCCTATGTGCAAGATACACAACTCTTTCCTTTAATATCTTTATGTAGCGCTTCAAACGGCATTAAACTTTAGAACATTTAGAAATCCGGCTGTTTATTTGGAATATACCTGTGATCATAGATTAATGTTCAGATAAGCAGCATAATTTATTTGCCATTCTGTAAAATTAATGAAAAGTTGATTAAATGAAGTCCGCTTTTTCGGGTTGTACAAATTGATTTCTTATTCCTCTCAGTAGAAACATTTGGAATTCGAGGCAAATATGTACTTCAGTTTCTAACGAAAGTTAACTGTGACAATTTATTTGTCCAAACTGCATCACCGTCATTTATTTATTCTTTTATTAGCATTGAACTATTTACCATCTAAACTAAAGAAGTTTTTCATTAGTATACCATTTGCTTTTTTCATTCGATACTTCTTTTATAAAGTATTTTGTTCTATTGGATCACTTTTAGAAAATTATAACATGGTTTTGTACACAAATACAGTTATTACAATAAAAGAAATTATTAAAAATTTTGCACTACCTCTTAGATTAGGTTTTCTTCTATCTAAATTCCTTTTTAATTCAATGCCTTTGGTTAAAAATTATGTTCCGTATATCATTCATTACTTGCTTATGATTTATACTCAATAATGCATGTACAGAAATGATTCGAATATAGCGGCATAACTTCACTACAAAATGCATGTTATAGGACCCTGTTATGATTACACCTACTTTCAAATTTACTGTGTTTGAAAAAGATAATCTTTTTAACCCTTTTGTAATAAATGTACGCTTAAATTCGCAAAGTAATTTACAAGTTAGATATATGAGTACTCAAATGTGTAAACCTAAAATTTTACATGACAATTTAACTTTAATTGATACTCAGGGCCTTAAAATTTCGTCTATCCCATTCTTTTTCTCTTCCCGTATACTCCCTATTTAAAAATTCAAATTTAGCATACTATATCGCAACCTGGGCACGTCTGCTTCGGAACCTGGTGCTCTAACCACTGAGCCATCCTGCCGCACACTACACTGCACACAATTTTCAATTATATACTAACTAATGTAACCTGGTTAGTCTATTTTTCCTTTAGGTGGAGCTCATATGGCATCCATTTAGACCCAAAGTTCCAACTAACCATCCCCAATCTGTCATTACTGATCGGACACCACACTACATGGGTAAGTGGTATTGAAATGAACATTTATATAATTAAACGAACATTGGTTGCGCGGGTGGTTATAACAATTATTATAATCAAGGTTGCGGTCTTGATATAAACACCTGACCCATTAATTACTTACATTTGTCAGTATAAATTAAGATTTATATAGTGTAGAAAAGGCAACTCATCCAGTATACCGGTTTCGTTCTTAATGGGAACTCATCATGTACTGGACAGAATTGGCCGCGGACAGGGCTCTAACGTGGGCACGTCTGCTTCGGAATCTAGTGCTTTAATCACAAAGCCACTCTGCCGCACACTACACTAACAATTTTCGGTGTATACTGACATATGTAAGTAATTAATGGGTTAGGTGCTTATATCAAGATCGCAACCTTGATTATAATCATTTTTATCACCGTCCGCGCAACCAATGTTCGGTTAACTATAATTCAATTGTCCAGTTTGACAGAAGAGAAAAGCAGACAAATTTAAATGTTCAAATAAATGATGGAATTTTGACATTCTATTTCAACGATAATAAAAGGATCAATTTCACATTCACTTCTTTGAGTTGTGTAGTTAAATTGCAGGTGTTACCAATTTTATTAACGTAATAGTATTATTTCAATATCGCCATACAGGTCATTAAAATGTATTTTTGGAATAAAAAAATAAATTTAGAAATTTTTGAATTTCTATCTGCTTAAATGTTTCGACAGCATTTCTTTAATGGAAATGCTTTTCATCAAAAGCCGATTTAAAAGCGAGCTCTGTTATATGGCTCCAGTAATAGTGCTACATTTAAATTTAGTAGCATAGGTAATTTTTTGTAACATAATATTTTTTGCTGACATGATTTTTTTTATTCATTGTCTAACAGTAATCCAACATCATATGTATATTATTTCAGAATAAGTTCTAATTTTATTAACATTGGAATCTTTATAAAGAATGCATAATTAACGGTTATTTGGTAAAGTCTCATTTTTCCTGGAAAGAACATATTTTGAAAACATTTTCTTCTTTGCTTTAAAGGTACTTTGCTTTCTTTGATGCTGTATTTTGGGTAATTATGTGACTTAATTAAATTTGTTTTGCTAACCACTGCTCATGCATACAAGTAACAAATCCTTAGCTCGAACTTATGATTCAACAAACTACATTTATTGCTTATAAACTCTTCCTTTACCGACGAAATTGTTATCACACACTCATCCAAATGTCTTGTCGTCTCGATCGACATGCCGGTGGTCTTTTTCATAAACCGCGCGACTTATTTCAACAACACACCAAGTTATACACAGCAAACTAACACAGAGTTTAAATGAGAACTTGTTTATAAATTATTTTCTTTCAGATTTGTGCGTGGTTTAAAAATCACTTCTCATTTAAACTCTTCGTTAATTCGATGTTTTGAACTTGATGTAGTGGTGTAATAAAGAGCGGGAATTTGAAAAATATGACCGGCGTGTAGTTCGGAATGTCAATCAATAAATATCAAAAAGAATATTGTGTTTTTGTTTTCGTGTATGATAACTGTTGTGTCCACCTATATTGGTTGGGCGTGCACGCGGATTCCCTCGGTATTTACTATCAGGTTATCATCCAGACAAGACTTAATAATGCCTAAATCTGGCGTCAAATTGTTCATTTGTGCATTCAGTCCTTGAATCAACTTTTCCAACCCATCAGAAGGCATTGGTTAAGGTACCGCACATGCTTTATTTTTAATCAAGTATATATAGTACTTTGCTTGGATAAAGAGCGTCGATTTAGTAAAACAAATTTCCAAATATTAATTATTTTATGTTCACTTCAGCTCGAAGTCTGCTTCATCCTAATACGGGCACTTTGGCAAGGACTTTCTGTTGATTTAATGCCAGCACTAGATAGGACCCTTTGTGCGTTTTTAATCTCAATGTTGGCTATTGCTACAATACCACTTTCGCCGAAAAAAGAAAGAGTCTATCAGCTATGGCCACCATCATCTGACGCAGAAATCATTCAAGAAGCTATATTTATTACAAGAAAGTTAGTACATGTTTTACAGAAAAGCGTTTACCTTGAAATATGTTTAAGTCAGTATAGAATGTGATATAACGTCATGAAGAATTTGTCTTTTGCATAAATGATGTTTCAATAAGCATTGCGCGTAAATAAAATAATTCAAAAATCTGAGACAGGAATTTCATGCTTAGGTGTAAATTAGATCCAGTATTTTTTTTAATTTTTCGGTTTAATTTTCCAAATGTAAAACGAATTCTTGAACTTGTTTGATTTTTTAATGGTATCTGGTATCGCATTTAAAACAAATTAAAAATATAGAAAAAAACCAATTAAATTTTACAGTTTATAAACCTATCTGGCTATTGAAAAAACACTTAAATAATGTTATAAGGATATATGTATTTTTAAAATTTATGTGGCATTGTATTTTTCTTTATTAAATCAGGAATAAAATCAGCGTCATTTAAGTAATATTTGCAGGCATCAAAGTTAAGTTAAATGCACTAGTTTACCTACAGGTTTAAGCACTAATTGAAGTTAATTACAAATTAATGCATATAAGAAAGTTGCTGGCTTGCATTTATGACTTGTTAAAAGGCAAATTCTAATGATTCTTCACTTAAATACATGCCATCGGAGATTGACAGGCAGGCGCATTCCTAGGCAAAATTTGCCAGCTTAATCAAATTCCATAAATTTAAGCTAATAAATTTTCAGGGTCGTTGATAATAATTTTATCCGATAAGCATAAGATCTGTTTTTGTTATTTTATAATGCCAACATTTTTTCCTCCAGATATTTTGCGATAACAAAATGCGTTATAAAACTTGAAATAAGTCAACTTATATATCTGACCGTGATAAATTTATTTTGGATTACGGCAAAGCATCATAAACTATCTAAATTTAATTCGCTTCATGAACCTAAATTGCCGCCAAATCTGTGTTGTGACCCTCTAACCAATATTAAATATCCACTAAACCGAAATTCAACATCGCTCAATGCTTTAACATTTTAATCCGATTTTCACCCTTGTTTGGACATTCAAAGTTCATTTTAGGAAGTATGGCACACAATCTTTTCTTTTTCACCCCAATTTACAACTCAAATATTCTCTGTGTACACTGAACCTCGATATTTTTCATTAATCAGTTAGTCTGTTCTTCTAAAAAAACAAATAATTTCTAGTTTTGTGAAAATTGCCTAATGTTCATCCTTACATTGGCAAACCTCTATAGTCCTATTTAATTTAACACATGTTAAGCAAATCGTAATACATAAACTTTGCAACCTTGTGGTCTCACAAATGGTTACCACCAACAAATGGTTAAGAAAATTCTGAACGCGAATAAATACGCCAAATATCTCATATTCTAGACCATTTGATGCAAGTCAACACATTTCCTGGGAGTAACCACGCTATTATTTAATATTGAAATATACTCTTTTTCATTACTCAATATGACGAACAAAAATACACGCCTGTTTCGAGTGGACACCGCGTGCTCATTAAAAAAATAATAAAGAACTCCGAAAATATGCTTAAATTGTCGTGGATCACGAGCGCAATTCTAATCAAGCATGTGCTTCGTGCCCGCCGACTACTCAGCATTGAGAGGGGGCATCGAGAAGTAAGTCCATTAGACATTTAGCTACGTTGGCTTAAATAATTTAATATTTTAGATTCATTTTAATTTGATCATTATATATATATATATCCATATATATATAAACTCCTAATATAATTTAATTCAATTTATATATATATATATATATATATATATATATATATATATATATATATATATATATTTTGGGTGTGTATAAATATGGTGTGTGTTTGTTCTTGTATTATTTATTTCCATACCATTAATGACCATACAAAACGTCAACACCAAAATTCTTTTATACATATTGGTGAAGGCCGAATATAAATAGACTTTAAGCGTGAAGCATTTTTGACAATCTGATACCAACAATTAATAAAGTTTGCGTTGGAATATCTGTCTTTATAAATCGATCTAACAATATAAAATTCGTAAAGTGTCAAAGTAATTAATAATATGATATTATAGGGATAAATTTGGATTTCAAATTTAAATTTGACAACAAATCCACCATTATTATTACAAAAGTTTGAATAAAGAATCATGTGCTAAACTGCAACCCTAAATTAATCTCATTATTGTCTTTGAGTGTAACTTCAAAATAAACTCGTAATTTAAGCTAAGATAAAATCTGACGATAGAATGAAATATTATTTCTGTTCTCCAAAAAATTGACCAATATACTGTCGTGGCTGTCCTAGTGTTGAATTGATTCTTTTCCCAAATACGTGGCGCTTACAAAAAGCAACGATGATGCATTACGTATTTAATCATTGTTTGCCTAAACTTTTTCGGTTCTAATCATTTCGGTGGGAGATCCATGTCACCTGAAGGAATCACGAACTGCTAGTAATTTCTACGGTATTAGTCGGCATTAGACATATTAATAAACTAGCGGTAGTTTTGTTATGTTGTTCGACGACTGCTTAAATACAATGGGATTGCTGTTTACTTCAAGCTCGCAAACTTGATTTAAAGAATATAAATTAACTTACTGAATCACAGGCTTAAATTCTAACTGTATGTAATTGCTAGGATGCCCGGAGTCAACATTAGTTCTCCAACATGCTTTCTCCTATTGCGATAAATAAACGCTAGATGGGTGTTCTGTTTTTGTCCTTCACGACGCTAGCTTAGGATTTCTCGCTGTCTCTATCACACGTTTATTACTTTCGTTGTAAAATGTTTTTATCATTTTCTAATGCTACGAAAATTTCTTCCTCATAATGAAATGCGTCAAAATGCACATCTGCTTAGCTATTGTATAAACTTTAACAAAATTTTACAAAAATAATACGATTTTAGCAACAGGGTTTAAATGTCAAAATATCATATACTTAGGCAAAAGCACGAAATACAGAGGGAGGAAAAAGTGTGCCGATACAAACTCGACATATTTACGTTAGCAAATAACAACTGGGTATTGAACAAAGTTATTCATTTTTCTGAACTTTTGGTCCGCTGAAGGATATTTGTTTTTATACAGCAACGAGTTGAAACAAATTGTAATCTTACTTAATTTAAATTAATGAGTTTAATTTGAATCCATTCTGCATATATTTATCCAGACATATGCCCACGCGATGTCCAATACGGATTTTGGGCAAAGGCATTGTAATGTGGCAGCTACTTAGGAAATGAAAATTTGTGGCCTGGTATTGAATTTAGAAAGCTAAACTTTTAACTATCTTCCTCTGTTTTAGCTTTATTGTCATCAGCAATATTGGATGGGTGTCCATATTTTTCTGACATAGGCAGGTGGCGCGCTTGAAGTGATTTAGATTCATTTTAGATTACCAGAGCATTTTCAACATCATACTCGTTATCGACTAAACCAATTATTTGTTGATGAAAAAATATTCTAACTTGTGTTCCAGTCAAATGATTATTTTTATCATAAATTCCAAATTTAAACAAATATTCTGTTGTTACAACGGAGAGTATGTATACATTAAGGAAAAATGAAGGAATGACTACGCTTTTTATGGCTTCCTGTTCATGCTAGACTGATAGGCAAATATAAGCAACTAAAGGATTTATAATCTTATTTGAGATATAATTCATGTATAGAGACATACATTTAATATAAAGCAGGTATGCACAACACAGTTAAAAAAGGCCATTATCTTTTCGGCAAGGCTCAACACGACTGCAGTATCGAGCACTTTATAAAGTCAATTTGGAAAAGCGAGGGTGATAAAAGTTGATTACATACGCATTGCATAACAACAAACAGAAGGCAGAAAACGTGCAAGCTCAGACACGCACAAACATGTGTACACTCCCACACAAACACACGAAAATAATTTACGTTTTCTATTCAAATCATGAACGAACTTAATTTGTTTCTTCAACAAATGATTAAGTATGTTGCATACAATAGCCTCAACTGTGGCTGACAATATTAAGTACCATATATTACTGCCAAATTGAGTTCTGGCGAAAATAAAATGGCCTTTTTGACTGCGTTGTACACACGAGCTTCATAATAAATGTATTATTCCGTAAATTATTTTTTTTACAATAAAGATTACAAATGCATAAAAATGGCTGAACTAAACTTTATATATAAATTATTTATACTTAAAAGCAGCAAAATTGGTCATATTCTGAATAATGTTTTATTAATTAGGTGGGGCTAAATTTGTAGGAAGGTAATTCAGGTAGAATGAATACGTCAACATGATTCTTGCATCATATTAGCCCATTTGACTTGAACAAAAATATGGTGAGTTTAGCGTGTATTGCCGTACCCAACAGGAAGACATGCCTGTGCGCACTTTTTTTTCATTTATCAATGTGCTTAAAGATTTTACTTCGGCATGCCCTCTGGATCCTGTTTGTTCTAACATATTATTAGTCTTATCATGTATATAAATAAACCTATACAATTGCAGGATTGGAATAGCAATATGCTTCCTGGACAAGCTAAGCATTGCAAAACGAAGAAAATGCAATTCATCAGCTAGACCGGTTCTTCCTTTATTGGGCTATTATAAAATATTTTCCAAAGAGGACGCGACCAGTATTTGTATCGGGATGCACCTGGTTCACAGCCTTTTAACTTATTTCACACAAAATCAAAGCGTGCATCGCATGCACTTACCACTTCTATACTAACTGCTGTTTTATGGCCGCTCCACATTTAATTTCGATCCTATTTGGCGCCGCTACTGAACTATATTTCACACTAGCCATCTCCTGTCTATTATTATAGGTGTAACATTATGTTACATTCTAATTTGCTGTATGAAAATATGTTAAGTATTTGCCGACAATATTTTCGATCATATCATGCCATTATATTGAGACCCAATATCCGTTTCCATATTGGCATATGTTTTGCCCTGTACTGCCATGCAGAAAACGGATTCATAAAACTTGAGATTAAGCACGATTCAAAATTGGATCCACGTAAAGAAAAGGCTCACCGAAAATCAAAAGTAGATAAGTAACTATAATTTTCATGCTGTGCCTCGATTTGAGCTATTTATATTGACTTTTAAGATTCTCATCCAAACGCAATCTAGTATAAGTCCCTGCCGATAAAATTCTGGGAAAATGTGTTAATTGGCCTTAATGAACGAGACCAGTCTATTCGCCTAATTGCAGCAGCTATCGTAGCGAAATTTTTATTTATATCAGCATTATATTTATATATATATATACATTCATGAAGTAAATTAAAACCAAGAAAATAATAATTTTAGAATGACAGGCCGTCTTTTTCACGTCGCTATTAAACAAATTAGAATGATTTGTCATCAAGTTTAAGAGTATGTTCATTAGATTATTTTTTTAATTAAATAAATGTAAACTAGGCGCATGTATTTATACGTTTTTTTTATTTACATAGTACTATCTTGAAAAGTTTATGATCTCTCATTTTTTTGTTGTTACGCTGAAATTTACGCGTCTATTTTCATGTTAAATAAGACGTGTAAAAATGGCTAAGCATATTGCATAAAATCAAGGCCTGCAGGGTATCAATCTTTTGAGAATATTATCAAACAACACTCCGCATGTTTGGATGGTGATTTTTATTTCTGATGTGGTTTTTATCAACAAAGTGGTAAAGATTTTTGTCGAGGAATACCAATAATTATTAATATTAAGCAACATTTTTTCCTGTTTCAGACAACTTCTTGTCTTTTTCCTAATTTTAATGTAAAATATTAATTCTTAACTCAATTTTACAAAAAAATGTTGATATGCACATAATGATTTTATTTCAAAAAATCTACGTAATGTACTTCAACATTTGATAGATTACATCAATTAACTATTCCAGCCAGTTTGCTTTTCCGTTTTATTCTATTCTTTTTACTATAATTACTTAAAAAGGCAGACTTCTTAAGCTTTAGTAAAAAGAGCAGTATAAATTTTCATAAAACTTTTCAAAGAATTATTTTAAACTAACATATAATAGGATTTAGGAAAATTTATTTTTAGTCTCAAATATTGCATGATCAGTTTAGAAAAAATAAATGTTTTATTAGTTAGGCATAGAAATGAATTTATTTTATCACATCAATAATACTTCTGCCATATAAATTAATAACCAACATTCATTAGTCTAAAATCACAATGCTTCTCTGTCAAATGAACATGCAATTCATTTTCACGAGAACTGTGGGCGATATAACACTGTATTGCAGCAGAATTTAATGAAACTGATGCGTGGAAATAACACATATCATTGAAATTTAAAATAAATAAGGTCAATGAACTATAACAAATAGAGCATGTACAAACTGTACAACAGAGCACAATATTTCAGATTATCCTTGAAAAAACGAAGAGTGTGATTGATTTTTGTCCAAAAATGCATACTCAACTTAAACAAAAGTGATGTTTCTTTAAATCAAGTTTGCGAGCTTGAAGTAAAGATTTAAAGAATTGTTACCACCACCCGCGCAAACAATTATTGTTAAAAGTGATGCTTGTTTATCTAAATAAACGTCAACTAAAGGCAAATGTAAAAGAAAATTTCCCACCAATAGAACTGTCCAATATTTTATTTTGTAAACATGCAATATCTGTTCAGTTTGCTATGTAAATCTGTCTTGTTTATTATTAAATATGCGAATTCAGGCGGGTTTTTGATTATATACAGCTGGCAAAATTAAAGATCGTTTTTGAGATTTCTGAACACAAAGTTTACAAAATTCACCATTTAAAATTATGTGTAGTTCCATGCGTTTTTAAAATAATAAACCAAAATGTTGTTTAGCATTTTTGAAGCGAACAAATGCAATATCATTAATTGACGGCTATATAGACGAAAGATTTTGTACAATCAACTTTAGCTCGCAATTATATTAAAGATCAAACGTGGATTAAGTACTGGCATATCTAAAAACGTTCAAACGTTTTTTTAACATGGTGTCTTTAAAGCAAACAAATATGATATATTAAAATAAAGGTTGCGATTTTGATATAAACACCAGTTTCATAATATAAACACATATTCCAGTATAAACTTAACATTTTGTAATGTAGAAAAGGTAATTCACTCTGCACAATGTTTTCGCCCTCAAAGAGAAATCCTCACGTACTGTCCAGAATTTTCTGCAACAGGGTGATTCAGTGTTTAAAGCACCAGACAACGAAGCGGACGTGCCCGGGTTCTGAGCCTTGTCGGCGACAAATTCTGGACAGTACGTGAACAGTTTCCAATAAGGACGAAACAGGTCCACTGGATGAATTGCCATGTCCAAATTAGGCAATGCTTAGTTTGTACTGAAAAATGTATGTGTATAATGGGACTGGATTTATGAAATGGTTGCAAAGTTTAAATTATACTTCCTACAAATTTAATCATGTAATTGGTAAAATTTGGCAACAGCAATTTAATGCTTGTGTTGTGCCAAAGTTTGGGTCTTCGGTGAACAAGGCAACGGAGCAACCAACTCAATTTTCTCCAAACAAGGTTTTGATCTTGATCCATTATGTACATACATTTGCCAGTATAAATTAAGCATAGAATATTTTAGAAACAGCAATCCATCCATTACATAATTAAACAAAAATTGGTGGCGCAGGCGGTGATAACAATCACTTTTAATTCAGGTTGCAATCCTGATATAAAAACCTGACCCATTATGTACATACATTTGGAAGTATTGCATATTGTGGTTGAATTGTTTTTACCACACTATACAATACTTAGTTCATACTGATAAATCTATCTACATAATTGGTCATGTGTTTATATCAAGATCGCAACCTTGATTAAAAGTAATTCACCCAGTAGTCCTGTTTCGTCCATATTGTGAACTCATCACGTACTGCACATAATTTGGTTCCGATTGGGCTCAAAGCTGCTTCGGAATCTATTGCCCTAACCATTGAGCCACCTTTCTTTATCTACATTATACAATGCTTAGTTTATACTGATAAATTTATGTATATAATGGGACAGGTGTTTAGATCAAGATCGCAACCTTGATTGAAATAGTTGTTATCATAGCCCACGCAACTATTTTTCGTTTAATAAGATGGAATTGTCAAAATATCATAGCAATAATATTTGATAAACAGATATAGTTTGATATGAATTTTATTTTATTTCTAATAAAAAGAAAAAAATGTAGTACAAAATAGAATTATATACAAAGAACTATTCTTGGGAGAATGATTTTAATGTTTAATGAAATTTAACAATTGATTATTTTATTCATTTGTTCAATCAGGTACTTTGTTTTTCATACAAGTCCAATATCCACTAAATGGAAACGAAACATTGCTCCCGGAGCTATCTGACAACATTTCAGGACAACGTTACTTACTAATTAGGTCGTTAGCGAAACCAGTATACTTCTGTTGGCATCCTCGTCATCGTCAAGTTTACGGAGCCGTAAGTATCTGTTAACTACGGTCTGTTTTTTAGTAAAAAAATACATTTTATTTAAAATTTCAATATTTATGCAATTCTGCTTAACTTTTATTGCACCATTAGGAGCATACCGTGATTAGCTAAAACGTTTACTTTATTAAAAATATTATTTGTCTTTAATTTACAGTTACAAACCTCATGCGCAAAATATTAGTTAACGCTTATCCAATCTTTTAAAATTTACTTACAGATTTAGGTTGATCTAAAAATATGGATATTCTGCTTCAAAGGGCATATATTTTTATGTGTAGGGAGACTTTATTATTAGCGCTCAATTGGTTTAATATTCCGGTGAAGTTGAACTCACCAAACCCTTGGGTCCACACAAATATGAATAGTTTTGTATTTCTTCATGAAGTAAAGCATTAAAAAGCTTCAACTGAAGTTTTACCATAATTGTTTACCCAATTGGATTCATTACGGCTTAATTGGACAATACACGTTGCAGGAAACTTCATTGTGCAGCAGAGTGGCTAAGTGGTTAGAGCAGCAGAATCCGAAACAGGTGTTCCCAGGTTCGATCCCTGTTCGCAGAAATTCTGCACAGAATGTGAAGAGTTTCCAATAAGAAAGCAACCGATCTACTGGATAAATTACTTTTCTTCATTATACAATGCTTGGTTTATACTGAAAAATGTATTCACATAATGGGTTAATTAATCATATCAAGATTGCAATCTTCACTAAAGTATTTATTATCACCAACCACGCAGACAACGTTCGTTTACTTCTACTATGTCTTTAGTCGACCAGTAAGCGCGATAAAGCTATTAATCTACTCATGATATTTGAAATGTTTACACTGATACAAAAAAGATATTTGTCAGTCTATAGCTTTGTTTACAGTTTCTGTGAGTTATCATAGAGAAACACTGTCATGGAATACCTTTTATTTTAAACATAAATAGAATCCATATAAATAGCTTATCAACAGAAATTAGTGCTATTCTCTTTTTGAGCAAAACACGATTAATATGTTTTTAACGTCCACGCCATCTCCACTACTCGTGCAGACACTCTACATCTACAATCAAGCCAAATCCCTACTATCTCTTGCTATTTTTAGAATTCGGCTAAACTACAGAGTTCATATTTCGTAATAAAACGGATTTGATGAAATGAGACCTTGCGTGCCAGACGTGCTGGCAATTTTCGGCTGCTGCACGTAAATATTGTATTCAAGCGAAAATAATAAATGTTCGGAATTTAATTGGTTTATCTTAACCAGGCGAAGGACGCCAAAGTGTGTTGTTGCAGCCAACAAAATTTTCAATATTTTTCCCATTTCTGTGACATTGAAGCATCGTTTTTTCAATGTTTGTGTGCTGCAGTCTGATATGATGCTAAGAATGATGGAAGAAGTTTAATTTTAACAGCAAGCGCATACAAAATATATGATACGTAGTTGCAACATGCTAATCGCAGATAGTGATTTGACCGCACTACAGTTTGTTTTAATTATCTAAGATAGTTTAATTGCTGATTACTTAGCCCAAACAAAAATAACAAGTTTGTTGTTTTTTATGAATCCCCGTTATCTTATTTAACGCTACAGTAGCAAGTAATGCAAAAATATAACAAAACTACCGCCAGCCGCAACGCACTGACGCGTTTCGACCTACCATGATCATCATCAGAGTACGACGGCAAACTGACTATCGAGGATCAAACCGCATTGAATATATATGGAAATCAAATTTAGATTTACCACTCTCACCTCTAGCAGTCTCGCATACATTGAACTTGACTGGAAATGTCAACTGCACAATTTCTATGCAGTCACGAACATTAACTGTTTGCAGCTTTCGCCACATATACACATATAAGCAATACAATTAAATAATAATTGATTGCGCGGGTGGTGGTAACAATTCTTTAAATCAAGTTTGCGATCTTGAAGTAAACACCAATCCCATTGTTTTTAACCAGTCGTCGAACAACATAACAAAACTACCACCAGCCACAATGCACTGACACGTTTCGACCTTCCATGATCGTCATCAGAAAAACGACGGCAAACTGACTATCGAGGATCAAACCGCAATGAATATATATGGAAATCAAATTTAGATAGGCGGCTCTCACCTGTAGAAGTCTTATGATTGAACTTGACTGGAATGTCGGCTGCACAATTGCTTGCAGAAGTTTCTTCGCCACATATACACATATTGTTTTATTGTATTGCCTATGTATATGTGGCGAAAGCTGCAAACAGTTACTGTTCGTGACTGCATAGAAATTGTGCAGCCGACATTTCCAGTCAAGTTCAATGTATGCGAGACTGCTAGAGGTGAGAGCCGCATATCTAAATTTGATTTCCATATATATTCAATGCGGTTTATCCTCGATAGTCAGTTTGCCGTCGTACTCTGATGATGATCATGGAAGGTCGAAACGCGTCAGTGCGTTGCAGCTGGCGGTAGTTTTGTTATGTTGGTCGACGACTGGTTAAAAACAATGGGATTGGTGTTTACTTCAAGCTCACAAACTTGATTCAAAAAATTGTTACCACCACCCGCGCAATCAATATTGTTTTATTGTATTGCTTATATGTGTATATGTGGCGAAAGCTGCAAACAGTTAATGTTCGTGACTGCATAGAAATTGTGCAGCCGACATTTCCAGTCAAGTTCAATGTATGCGAGACTGCTAGAGGTGAGAGCCGCCTATCTAAATTTGATTTCCATATATATTCAATGCGGTTTGATCCTCGATAGTCAGTTTGCCGTCGTACTCTGATGATGATCATGGAAGGTCGAAACGCGTCAGTGCATTGTGGCTGGCGGTAGTTTTGTTATGTTGTTCGACGACTGGTTAAAAACAATGGGATTGGTGTTTACTTCAAGCTCGCAAACTTGATTTAAAAAATTGTTACCACCACCGGCGCAATCAATTATTGTTTTAATGTAAAAATAGGTTATTCCTCCTTATATATTTCCCTAAAGACACTGAATACTGTGCTAAATTTAGACGGTTTTTTATTAATGATGTCTCATAATGTTTTCATTTAAAGGCCTTGGTGTTTTGTCCATTTTTCTACCGCATTCATCAATTTCTTTCTCATATCAATTCTTCGGACGTTTCAAGACATCATTCTTTGTCTCGATAACAAGTAAATTAATCTTAAACTATCTCAAAGAAAAAATAAAACAGTAATAAATCTGTTATTGCTCGATTAAAATATTTCCATGGTCTAGTTATTGAAAATCGGATTTCTCTAAACTGTCATTTAATTGTTTCATTGAATACACATATTTAAACATATATATACAAGCGTTTTTGTGTGTGTGCTTGTCTGCTTGTCTATTTGAGTATATTGCCAGTATAAACTCAATATTGCATTAATCAGCAAAAGCAGTTCGTCCAGTCAACCTTTTTTGTCCTGTCTACAAATTTCGTCTGACCGGATACGAACTTGGGCACGTTTTCTTGGGAATCTGTGATTCCGTACATTAAGCCACCTGAAGCAAATTTGCCAAGATTCGTAACCCGTCTGCGGAAAATTCTGGACAGTACTTGATTAGCTCCAAATGATGCAAAATTTATGTAATACTGACAATATACATAAAATCAAAATTCGGCTTTTAGATATCAAATAAATATAATTTAACAAATTGGCATGGTGTCTGTTGTATGATGAACGATCGGTTGTGATGAGGTGTTAAAGCAATCCAAACAGGTTGCAACTAAATTAAAATTTAACCCAAAACTATAAAATTGTATATGACTTCAAAGTGAATGTCGTATGCGTCACGAGTGGTGCAGTGGATCGAGTCACGGACTCAGTAGCCAATGTGCTCAGGTTTGTATTCTGTCCACGGCAAATTTTGCACATTACTTCAAAATTTTCAAATGACAACGTAACAGAACTGCTGGATGAATTTCCTTTTCTATTTTACGTAATATTTGTTTGTACTGGAAATATAATCAAAATCCTGTCATTAAACTTGTTAATATATATAAAAATTTAATATTATATATTTGTGTGTAGAATATAATTTTGTGCGGAATTGATTCTTGTCAAACCATTAATCAATTTTTGTAAGTAGATAGAAAAAATGGACTAATTACTATTTTAAATAAGCATCGTTACTATAAATAATTCAGGCGCCATGCACACAGTCAGTGTTTGCTTTTTCTAATGTAAATGCTGTTTCAGGTGAGTCACTTAAAATTTGAATTTATTACCGTTTTTCAGCAATACATCTTTTGCATTTTTGAACAAATAGATTCGAACTTTATATAGATATTTAAGGCACGCTTATACTGTGTAGCATATATTTGCTGCATAATAAATTGATATATTAATAGACGATTTAATTCTTATATCAAATTTTGGCTATTTTATTTTATTATATTTCACACTTAATTTTATACAAATTAGCTTGCCTCACTTAAGCAACAGTTCTATTAAGTTAACCATCATTTTCATTCAGTTAACCTGTTTATAAAAATCGACTTACTGCGTAAAATAGACATTGAATTTTGGCAATAACAATTAAATTGAATAAATGTTTCCTTGTTGCATAAAATTCAAAATAAAGCATAAATTTTATGCGTTTGATATAAAGTTTTATATAAATATTGTTTATTTCACTCTTTACACCCACGCCATAACTTGGTTGTGACAGCCGTTAAATTATACCGATAACAGTGTTGATAAGGGAACTTTGCCCCTTGGTTGCCTTTGGCGACAGAGTGTACAATCAACTGGCAGTTTCGAGTTAGATGTTGCTGCCTATCCATTGAGACCGCTCAAATTTAGACATAAACTGCAATGGACAAGCGGTCTGCTACGACCTCGTGTGGTAGCAGTTCCAATAGACAAACCAACAGATCCATCATTTCAGTGGAGTTTAACGTTTACTTTTAACGCTAAGGCTCTGGCTGAAAGTTATGGGGACGTCAGCGTGATTTTTACTGACAAGGTAAGACACTGTAGACAACATTCATCATTTTTGCACCCTTTCTTTTTCACTGTGACATTTATCAAATTGGTGTTTTTTAGTTCAAAACAAAAAATTTTTAAATTTCTCCCAACAGAATACGTATCACGTTAACTAAAGATCTGAGCATAACAATTTTTTCGTCAAAGTATATTTCTTCCGACGTCATGCTGGAATGATTACTTACCAGTGACATTTTAAGTATCAAAATGCCCGCCTCTATTCATTGAATAAAAAAGAGAGACGCGGGACTGATAAATAAACAATCACCATCTATCGTCTTGTATTTGTAGCCTATTTGAATTGGTGTTGCTAGTTCTATTGTTGATTTTCATATCCAATTTTTACAAAAAGTACCAATTTTTTCAACGCGCAAAAAGTGCTGCTGTTTGCTTGTCAGTACGATGAGCCCTGCGTAGAAAAAATTGATCGGTAGTTTTCCTCGAAATGTCAACAGAAAAAAATGTTCGCGATTTTAAAAGAAATAAACAATGTTTACAAAATTGTAGTATAATATCCTAGATTTAATAAAAATGTCTTTGTTGTGCTTTCCATGGATTTCTGATTTCAGCTGATTTTGAGCAAATTTTTCCGAATTGTTTGATTTAAAGCATGTATTTTATGTTTTCATTGTACATACGTGATAGTTAAATTGTCCAAAAATAATTAGATATTTTGTTTCTGAAACAATTAGCTAGGATACAATTTATGTTTATTTGTGAATTTATACGAAACATTTTTCACAAATTATGATGATTCTGTCAGTTGTTGGTGCCAAATCTCTGGATAAACAAAGCTCATTTTTTGTGGTGCCTAACGTAGATCTCTAATTTCAGCGGATTTTGAGTAAATTCGTACGATTTTTTTAGATATAAATGATAACATCATTATACGCCTTACTTGTATATCCGTGATAGTTAAATTTTCTTTAAAAAATTCGATATTTTGCTGCTGAAACAATTCGCTAAGTTACAAAAGAATGTTTCCTTGCCAATTTATAGGAAATAGTTTTCAACAATATTGTTGATTCTGTCAATTGAATGAAGATTGTTTTTGCGAACCTGGATTAATTGAAATTACCTGATCTGCGTTTTGACTAACGCAGCTTTCGTTGCTCCAGTAGTTTTCTTTTTTCGAAATATTTCGGCTAAACTTAACGATGAAGGCTATCGATAAGTTTAGCTGAAATATTTCTAAAAAAGAAGATTCTGTCAATTGTTGGTGACAACTCTCTGGATAAATAAGTTCATTTTTTGGAATAGATTGATTAAAATTGCAATGGAATATTAGCTGACAAGTATTGAGTAAATGTGTACAATTTAAACTTGACCATGGGATCTAATACTATAATAAAATTAAATAGTTTAGATAAAATAGCCACAATAAAAAATCATCATAATGGTTATTATTATTATCGTTATTATATGATCGGTTGAAAGTTAAGTGTTTTTTCCTAAATTGAGATGTTACAATAAAATACTCAAATTTCATTTGAATAAGAAGAAACATTGTTTCTTTTCTGCAATTTGCAGAATTTATCACAAAATTAATGTAAAGGCTTTACAATGCCATGCGACTAAACTTGAAATTTCGCAATATCATTGTCTTTGGTAGTCTTGTAAAATTAAAATTCTAATTAATGTTTGGCCTCTTTGTTGAAACTTACTGAGCAAATTCAGATTTTAATAGATTCTGCTCATAAATAATTTGCAATTATGTGTCTTAAAATATCATTGTCTTTGGTAGTCTTGTAAAATTAAAATTCTAATTAATGTTTGGCCTCTTAGTTGAAACTTAATGAGCAAATTCAGATTTTAATAGATTCTGCTCATAAATAGTTTGCAATTATGTGTCTTAAAATACGACATCATGATTTTGAAATGTACAAATAATGTTTAAATGTAGCATGATAAATACAAAAGTATCAGTGTTTCTAGACAGAGTTATCAAAAGCCTGGTAAATTTCTGTGAATTGTATTGAGCAAGAACCAGATTATGCAAAACCGTGGTGCTCATTGGTGATATTTGCGTTATTATTATAACTATTATTTGTTTTAAATTATTTATATAATTAATAGTTTAATTATATTTTAAAATGCGTATTTTGTTCACAATGTCATTGCTAAAAGAACCCTCTTGTTACCTAAGGAATAAACGCATAAGTACCACGACGTTTTAATGTAGCAACAAAACGAGTCTTGCAGTTATCTTATGTTTTGAAGGCTTAGTATGACATTTTTACTTTAACTAGGACAAAATCCTTTTATTCGTCCACCTTAACTGCTTCTGTGCTAAACACAGTTAGATGTGTCTATTTATAAAATAAGTAAAACATTATCGGGGTTTTCTTAACCCTGCAAAATTTTAATCGTGTTTGCCAAAAGATAAATTTCAAAGCACCTGAATTATCTAACTGAAGCTGCAATGGAAGTCGATAACCAAGGGTATTGCGGTAGGTTTATTCAGAGTGCTTCCAAGTTGCAATTTTTGTATTTATTTAAAAATGATTAGTTTTTTTGTGCATTGGTTAATGAAAATTTAGGAATAAAGTAATTGCAATTATTAAAATCCCACTATTATTTTTGGAAACAACCGGCCACAATTGCATTTGATCGAACGAGCTGCATTTTAATGAGTATATTGGCAAATTTTACCTCACAGAATAGACTGGCTATCTAAGTGTTGTTTTCCTGGCAGTGAAGTAATATTTGTTATGACTGTTGTGGTAGGTTTCATTAACACTTAACTCGACAAATATCATTTTCTCTATACGAGATGTTTGCATACGCTGTATACCTGACAGCGTATGCAAACACCTCGTATCGCAATACAATGAAAAGGCAACTAATCTATTTCCTGTCATGCAACATGTTTCTTTTAAATACTATTTAACCTAATTTTATTCGGATTTTCAAGATGACAATTAGTCTGTTATACTCCGAGATTATATTCCGCTTGGCAAAACGCAGTTTCAGTAGATTTGTAATTTTTCAAGGCTCAATTGTTTGGCTGTAAGCATTATTTAAGAAATATTGGAAGGATTATATGTGTGCATTTCGTTTTTTTTGTAATTCTTGTTCTCATTTTAAGGATAAAAATGTGCTTGCGACTCAGAATTTCTTTGTGTAATGCTTGTTTTCAATTAGGACTTGTATTAAAGTATAAAAATGCAAGATGGCCTTTAAAAAATTTTCTTTCTACGATCATCTTTAGTGAATAGCTCAAATTTTGAGATAGGATAGGTCCAAACTAATATTTTTAAACTTATTTTGTGAAAAATCATTTATTGTGCTTTAATCGATTGTTTTTTGACGAAAAAATCATTGATGTCAGCTTATTCTTAATTATTATAACATATAAGATGAATAAAAACTAACAAAGGAATTCAATATTTTGATTTTCTAGTGCCCTAACCGGTTTCTAATTTTCCCTACGTTGATTCTAATTACATGTGGTTTTTTCTATAAAGCCCGGAGACATTGAATTTCGAGCAACACTTAAATCTATTTTTATGATTCTATTTGATTATTAAATATCGCTGAAGCATAATGTTGATCGTGATTTATCGGTAATGCAGACCTGTGATAAGGTATGCTTCTGTAAACTTTCACGTTTCTAAAGAAAATTTTCATTTTGTATTTTACCATTTTTAGTTGGTACTTAATCATACTCATGACACCTGAATTAAACGTGTTTATAATTATATTCGATTGTTGTGCCTGATAGGACGGAGATCTATATATTGTTGTACCATATTTAGAGAATGTGATAGCGTCGAGGATGGTAAATATGCGCAATATTACACACATACTCAAACACACACAAGGCAGATACAATATATTTATAAGGTAAAGAAGCTTCTTGATCATGAGATTTACCACCAATCATAGTAACAGATAATTTTAACTCTTAAGACTCATTTATTAATCTGAAAGAATTATCAGTCTACTGGCGAAATATGAAAATCTTAAGAATAGGAAAATAAATATTGGCGAAAACTATTAGATTTACTGATGTATACAATTATTTTCCTGGTCTGCTTACGCAAATTTGTATGAGCTTCTTCTTTGTATTAAAAAAAATAATTTTTGTGGACTTACAAATTTACAGTTGTTTAAATATTACATGTGTTTATTCAATGTAAATATAGGCATGATATCTGGAATTAAGTGCATATATTGTATACCTTTTAAATGAAAAAGACACTAACCAGTGTCTACATTATAAATGAATCGCCAGAATATAGGGTAAATTTAACATAGGATTGCGCGAAAGTTGAAAATATTATTATGTTTGGAATTAGATAAATCACTTTGTTAAATATAGTTTTTTTCGATTCCTTTCATCAATCCTAGCTGCTACTGAGTAATTGCCTAATAAGAAAGAAATTGTTCTCCGGGTGATTGATGACATCAGCTTCTATAAACTATGTTCACGTTTTAACAATATTAATTATGGATTAATTTATTTAATCTTGCTGCTCAACTTTAAGCCAATACATGTTTATTAAAAAAATATAAATGCATAAATATTATTTTATTCCAACGACATCATACCAATAAAATAATTTTCAGTCAGTTTAAATGGAGATTTTTTAACAAATGCTCGTACAAATTTAACTATTCATGAACTTAATTTGGGCGTTAAGCATACAAAGTTCTTAAAATAAATGAAAGTTTATTGATGTTTTACTCTGCTTATCAAATTAATTGGTAGTTTAACAAATAAAAAACTTCAATAAACAACATTTCGTATATTCGAAAATCTTTGTATACTATATTTCAAGTAAAGCTATTTTTCTATTGCAGATAAATCCAATTTTAAATTAAAAATTTACAACTAAATTTAATATAGGCTACTTAACTAATAATATTTCCTGGCAAATAATTTTAAAATTCATTTCTAAAATTAAATATATTCCTATTATCTCGCATAATTTTTATATTTATATATACTGCTTGAAATAATATTTTTGAGTAAAAATGTTTTTAATTTTAACTTATATATTAATTAAATTTGATTAGAATTAGATTTAATTTACTGACCTCCATTTTATATTTATATTTATTTTAATTTCTACTTCAAACATTTTGCATCTGTTATTAACTAAGAATAAATAAAACAAATATTCATTAATTTAGTAATTTTGCTACTCTTTCTTTAGCTTATGAACAGTCCGCGGCTCCTTTTTAGGAATCGATAGACGAGTTAGTCTAGATTTAAATGAAGGCAAAGTTATTAAAACAAAAAACAGTCTATTATCTAATTTTAATCCTAGGAAATTGATAGAATAAATTATTATTTTAGGGAAAAAAAGAAACTGATTGAAGAAAATTACTTAAACATCCTATATAAGGGAGACGCTGTTTGCCGTAGAATACAGAAGACTAAAAGGCATTAAAACCAATTGTAATCTGAAATACGAGTGTTATTTAAGGCAGAGCATTTTCCTTTACCAGCAATTAAACGCAAGCAACGTAAATTGTCGATCAATTTATATAGACTAATTAATGAGATTGCTAATAACCAGATTGAAGGAACATTAAAAAATAAAACTTCGATTAAAAATCTAATTCTGAATACACGCATACAACTACGCAAAACATCATTTAAACCTCACATATACATTTTCCGAATGTAGCCTTTAAGATAATTACGAAATGCAATAACAGATATGAGCTATCAAAATTTTAAGGAAAGTGGATAATGAAACTGCAGCCTGACTTTTGAAAGCAGAAAATGCATGCTATGGTCTTGAACCTGAACTGGGGTTTATACACGAAAATAAATGGTCGTTACCAATTTCATACTCCCTCGCTCTCCGTTTTCATTTTATGTGAGTGTCTCCATTTGTGAAAAATATACATAAGTTCATTTGTAGATACTTGCAGCAAAAATGTGAAAGCTACCTAATGTTGTAACTAATGAAATTTTTTAAAGCTCGCAAAGTAGGAATATATATATGTATGTATGTATATATATATATATATATATATATATACATGTATATATAGATATATATATATATATATATATATATGTATATATATATATATATATATATATGTATATATATATAACGTACAATACCAGGTATAAATTTTCTGTTCGTACATCCCTGTCGTATGGAAACTAAATTAAATATAATATTAAATAACATTTATCTGCTACAATTAAACAATAATTGATTGCTACAACTGTTTTATGCCCATAGGTCACGCTTTATTGTTAAGCTTAATAGTAGCGATTACACATTAAAATATCGATCATTTGTTTAAGAGTAATAGATCTCATCTATTAAGATATATAAATCCAGTAGTTTTCTAAATATACCCATTCATAAATAAGTATATATATATATATATATATATATATATATATATATATATTTAAATGAAATATATATATATGCACCAGTTCGAGTTCCGTCCGAAACACATTCAGGACAGTAGTTAAGGACGAGACCGATCTACTGCATGAATTGGTTTAACTACGTGATGCAATTTTGAATTTATACTGACAAAATATATAATTAAAACCCTATTGGTAGACTTAAAATCAATATAACTTCTCCAAGTGGTATAGTATAGGTGGCTGATCACAAATCAAAAGTTGGTACAAAACTTCAACTTGCGTATTATATACGGCTGGGGTAGCGCAATGGATATTTTCTCATATTCTGAAGTAAATTCTCCTCGATTGAAGTCCCGCCCACATCGTACCCTGTACAGTACTTCTGTAGTTTTAGATGAAGGCAAAGTCCATCTACCGGATGAATTTTCTTTGCTATATGATGCAATAGGTAGCACATTCTATTATATATATATATATATATATATATATATATATATATATATATATATATACTCAAATAATTATTCAGGATTTAATTGCATATACGTTATGAGTGTGAATTAATAAATGCATAACTTGTATTCAACAAGTCTGAAATCAGTCAACTTGATGAATTGCATTTTCCATCTTATGCATTATTTAGTTTCTAGAGACAACATATATTTATATATTTTACTCATAACATAGCACCTTAGTTCAATACGATTCCGAGATGAGGCTGTGTTTCCCATCTTCAATGTCAGATCTGATTTATCTAGTTGAAACATTAGGTTGAAGCCAAATACAAATGGGCTTCATCTGGTGAAAATTTAGACGAAACTTGTATGGGGTGCACGGTTTGGGTGGCGAAGTGAATGAGTGGCAAGCCTGATTCAAAGGTGTCACAGATTGAGCCCTGTCCTTGGTCATTTTAAAATTTATTTTTGGGCGAAATATAATGACGTAACCTGTCTACTTTATGAATTGCACTTGCTGTCTTGTGCAATGTTTTATTATATTGACAACTCTATATATATATATATATATATATATATATATATATATATATATATATATATACATGTATATACATAAAGGTAACACTTTTGTTCTTCCTAAAATTGGTGAAATTTCCAATTTCTGATTAGACTATTTTCCTACTAATTACGTCACATATATTTCATAGATTCTAAGATGTTATCAGTAGGCGCTAATATTTTTGTTTTTCGTACTTCTTTGTTAGTATCTTAGCTATAAGCGGAAATCCTGAAAAATGAAACCATTCTAAAAGTTTTAATTTTGTGAAGTTGTTATTTAGTTAGGAATGCAAAGACTTGCAATTTTCAAAAATATTTACGCTTATTTGTCAGATACAAATGGAATCTAGTATCTTGGTTGTTTTAAAACCTGTTTATAGAGTGTAAACAAGTTTGTTTGTTAACTTAAAAACCTTTTCAAAACATAAGTAAATAAAATGATTTGTTATTAAATTGAATGCTGAAATATTAGCCAAAGTATTGTACTCATGAATGTCTACGTTTTGACGTCATGCGGTTCAATTTTTGTATAAAAATAGAAGTCATTAACAATAATAATTACTTTTTTTAGCACGAGATTATTAAAGGAATGAAATTTGAATTAAAACTAACGTACCATTTTGAATTCATAATTCATTTTCGATTTTCATTCCAAAAGTAGTTCGTGATACTTAAAAGGACTTTCAAAAGTGAGTAAAACTTAAAACAAAATTTGACGAATATAAACTAGTCGCTTTTAAATTTGACTGTGGTTAAAGTAACGATACAAAGCTGTTGACTTATGATCTCGTTGTGACTTAAATGAAATCTGGGAGAAATTTAGATTATTTGCGTTAATATAAGCTGATTCTGTTTTAAATTGAACACCTAGCATAATAAAAAAGTAATTATCTTCAGACAATGAAGGTCATACACAGTTCATTGCGAATCTAGCAGCTGCCAGCACGTACTTTGCCTCCGTAAATCGGTAGTATGTTCGAGGATTTTATGTGGACTGTATGTAAAATATCAGCCATGAAAAATTCATGGTAACATTAAGTTAAGTAGTTTTTACTTTGCGTCAGGATCAAGATGCACAAAGATTTGTATTTCTTATTTTGGTTAATGTGAACTCGGTTCAATGATGACTAAGTTCAATAGATACATATGATTGCATTTACATATGCAGAACACAAAATAAATAGCCTGATAGAATTGATATATTTAATTTGGGCACAATGATTTCATCAGAAATTTATTTTAACACAGAGATTTCTGATTTTTCAATATCCTAAAAGTGACTGGTCAATGTTAACCTTTCTGCATAAGTAGACGTTATTTTTACTTTTCAACTCAGTAGCACAATTAGTAACTAATCTAATGGGAAATTTATTTATTTAATCCCGTTTGAAGTTACAACTTTACTGTGTCCACCTTTGTTATCAATGTTGAAATTTTCTATTTTTGCTGAAAAATAATCATAATGCGATTCAAATAGACGACAATGCATGTTTTTCTGTTCGATTTTGTGACAAGTGCCTAGATTTTTGGTGAAAAAAATGGAAAATCGTGTGTAGTTTATTGAAACAAATTTCAGTCCGAAGTAACAATTTTTCGAGCATTGTCTGCATATTCAATTAAGTAAAAATTTACAGGCGCACAAACAGCGGATCAGCTTTTTTAAAGTGAGTGGATGCATGTATTTGTTTGTGTGCTAGAGTAAGTGTGCATGTTTCTGCGCCATTATACGTACGTTGATAGTTTTTGCAACCAACTTTCCTCCAGCTGGTTGGACTTTCCACCTGTTGCGGGCTCCCGCGCAAACAACAGTTGCAGAAATTACGCAATCGAAAGCAATATTGACAAATTATTTACAAATAGGTAGTTGCGCGTGTATTTACGTGCAATTTTGGGTCTGCAATTAAAATAGAAATTTTAAAGATAAAACAGCATATCAAATTTCGCAATATCGTAGAGATGATGTCTCTTCATGTACTTGAGCGAAACAGAATAGAAAATTTGTAGTTTTGACACATTAAAGAATGATATTTACTCTAAAGTAGCTAAGTTCCGCTATTTTTTCTTCCTAATGCATCTGCCTTCATTGTTTGCTATTATTTCGAAACATCCTAAATGTTTGAATTCCGTTCATTTAAGTTAGAAGTGTACCAAAAAAATAAGGTAAAGATTTTCCAAACTTGTTTTAATTTAGAAGAATCATTAAACGGTATATCATTTTGTTAAATAAAATAGATGGAATAAAAATAATCCGTTATTTCAATTTATGTTTACAAAACCGGAAACTGATTTCTTCACGTATCTGCAGGGCTGAGCCTCGTCAAATGATTTTCGTTGGCTATTTATAAAAAAGGTTTGTAGCGCGTTTCTAAGAACTTACGGATAATTTATTTAGTAATTGAATATTACGTTCCTATTAATCAGTTATTTCATACAGTACCAGAAGTAAATGCTGGTATCAACGCAAAAATAATTTTATAACTCATTAACAAAGAGTAGGTTACACTTAATTAGGAGCCGTGAAAACGCATCCAATCACACATTACCCTGTCAAGTAAATTCGCTCCGTAGATTTATCTTGCATTGATTGATTAACTATGCCGTTCGTTTGTGTCGCAGTGCCGGTTGCTCATTATTAGCAGTCAGAAGTCTATGTCTGAGGCTACTTCATAAAATAATCGATATTTCTGCAGGTTACATGCCCAAAAATTTATCATTCTGTGTACAAGGATAATTCACAACAAATGTCATATTGAATTTTATGTCAAAAGTCCACCAGTTTATGAAAAGCACACCTTGTCATTTTTTTAAACTTCCTTCTCAAATCCCGTCTTATTTATTCTCCTCGTGATATCTAATTGTTTATTCAATCTGGGGAATAATTATAAAAAAACTGAACCATCATATGTGAAATTAAAATGAAAATTGTAATTAAATTTGCCACATTAAATCATTCACATTTGCCAAATCAGCTGCCTCTACTCAATGTCAGCACGGATAAGTCTCAAAGACTTTAGCTTCCACGTGGTATAACTGTACACAATAAAGTTTTATTGCTATAACTAAATTATTAATAATATTATTAATTGTATTACTGCCATAACTATTGCCTGTATTATTTATATTATTATTACTTATATTATTATAAGTATTATTATTATTATTTTTATTGTTATTTTTATTTTTAATAATAATAATAATCTTGTTATTATTATTATTATTATTATTATTATCATTATTATTATTATTATTATTATTATTATTATTATTATTATTATTATTATTATTGATGATGATGATGATGATGATTTTGTTGTTATGTTGTTCTTTTTTATTGATCTTGTTCATGTTTTTGTTGTTGTCTTCAAGCAAAATCATTAAACAATACCAAAATTTCCTTTAAAAACTTCAATAATTTAACAAACTAGATTCTGGATAATTTTGTTCTTTTTTTGCTTTCATTAATTTGTGTGGAATTTTCCAAAGAGAATTTCTTCATTTGTCGTAGGCACAAGACGTTTATTTATTCGTACCAGCACGATAAAGTAATGCAACATTTCCAGTGTTCATTTTATTATTTGAAATGTCTATATGTTCCTTCAAAACTTTTGTAAATGCACTCAAATCACTGAAATGGGTTTACTTGTTTTATCTTTAAATTTCTAGTTTTCGGGTGTAGGAGATTTGCGCAGTATAAAAATCCTGAAACTCGCGTATAAAATGTCTTTTCTACTAATTTATTTAGAACGGAAATAACGGAAACGATAATTCAATAAACGTAATATTTTTAGCCTCTGCATTATTATCATTAATTCAAGTTTGAAAGCTTGAGATAAACACTAATCTTACGGTATAACCACAAGTCGCACAACTTTGCAAGCAACATAAGTCACACTGATGCGTTTCTATCTTCAATGTTCATAGTACCACGACAAACTGATTCACGGGAATCAAACGGCAATGCATTTAAATGGAAAGAAAAATAAGATATGCTGCTCTCACATCTAGTAGTCTAACATATTTTTTGCATGACTGGAAATTTCGGCTACACAATTTCTATGCAGTCACGAAATTGCAACTTCTGCCCCTTGCTAAACATTTACATAGGTTTCACATTTCAAAGATACTTATTTCGCAGGTAGTTATAATTGTTCTTTTAATCTTAATTGTAAGCTAAATATTGACACCAATTCCATTGTTTCTAACCAGTCCTACAACATATCTAAACTACTGTCAGTCACACGTACTGACGCGTTTCTTACATCCGTGAACAAGATCATAGTACGATGGCAAACTGATTTGCGAGGATCAAACTGTAATAAAAAATATAAAGAAACAAAATTGTAGCAGTGACTCTCACTTCTCATAGTCTCGCATAAACTTTGCCGAACTTGAACTGCTGGTTGCACAATTTTAATACAGTCAGGAACGTAGTATTGATACTGCTTTAGCCACCTTACTTAAGATGAACAACTGAAAAATCATTGATTAAGCGGGTTGTGATAATAATTCTTCATTGCAAGTTTGCGACCCTGATGTAAAAGTTAATTTCATTGTGTCAAACTAGTATATTTTAAATTTTTTTTGTTCTGGGCACAGTGTCAGAGATATCGAACTAATAAACATGGTTTAGCCAAAATCTATAAGTATTAATATTTCAACTAATTGATTGTCGGTGAAGTGAAATTTTTTTAAATGCCTATAAAAATGTCATTACTCTATTGATTTCAAATACTTTTAATACTCTCGTATTCATCATCATTTTCAAATAGGGAATTTTTTTCGGTAGCACATTTCATCATAATTAGATTAAGACAGCTATGAGACAGGCGCACAAGTCTACAAATTCACAATTCTTTTGAACTCTGCACAGTATATTCTGTTCATGATTCCTCATACGCATACCTTTTAAGGTACAAAAACTAATGACCGCGACCTCGCTAACTTTTGATTCAACCTATAGTCATTTATAGTCCTACTTGCAAAAATTTATTCAATTCTATATATGGGAGGAATAAGTATTTCCCATGATGTATCAATTAATGGAATTGGAATTCCATGAATGTGTGCCGTCAATTACTTTTTTTCTAAGCACGTTCGTGAAATAAAATTTTGCGTCGGATTACACGCTCATATTTTTTCTATGATGGCCAACTATCTTAGACCCAGAACGCAACTGTGCAATACCCACTTTAAACTTCAATCGGCCACTAATGAGATTGATTAATTTTGTTTCTTTCGGCAGCTAATTGTTAATGTTCTTACCCAGACATCCTGAAGAAGACGAACACCTAAACTTTTCCCTGTAACGCACCCCGATATTGTGAGCCAAACTGTCCTCAATCCTTTCAGGCACACAGGGGAAAGTCGAATTTGAACTGTGGGACTTTTTTTATCGTGAAACGCAATCAATTCTTTTACGAAGTATTTCCTTCGTAAAAAATATCCAGATACTTACCAGTTCGACGTCTTCTCTCCATTTCGTTTCCTCCAAATCTTCCAAACAATAAGTCCACAATATTGAACAGTTTATATCGTTTATGTTCCATAGCAACCTTTGCAAAACAGACGCCGTTCAATAATTTAATGTAGTACACAATTACCCCATATATTGTTATGGATCAAGGTTTTTTACTAATACTGTTTAAAAAGTAGCACAATTTGAGTTTATAAATAAATATTTTATCCGATATGTCGATATTATTACTCTATAAACTTATATCCATTTCGTATTTCATTTAAGAGTTAGTTTTAATTGAATTATTTTTAAACATATGTATGTATTCACTGCTCTTAGAGCCGACTATTACTTAAATTCAATTGAATAAGGGAATTTGATAACAGTGTATAAAAATGGTGTAATTTTAGAGTGAAAGTAGAGATAATTCGGCATATTTTGTGCCACTTCAATATGGATCTGACAAGCCAAATGAAGGCCGTGGATCAAAGCAAGGTCCGAATGTGAATGACAGCCAAAACGACAATGAAACACATTTTTGGAAGTCGGCAAGTAGGCAGATTCGTCGCACAGTCAATTCAAACTATTCATCCTCTGTTCACTATCAATCTTTGCGTGAGTCCTCTGCTGACGCAACAGTTAATGCATACCTACGACCTTTTCGGGAGCACGAGCACAAGATACAACGACGAACCTGTTCACAGTATGCCAGAGAGATTGACGCACTGCTAGACAAAGCTGAGACTGGTATGACAGACACAATGAAAAAGTTTAATACCATAATTAACAATATTCATACCCTACCTGAAAGTGAAGAGCTCGGTCAGACATTGCAGCGATTGTACGGTTCATGGATTATGAGTCAAACGACAATGTATCGCTTCTTAAGAAAGTACAATAAGCTGAAGAATAATGTTAGTTGCAAAATAACGTTTTAACCGTTTTTAGCCTTACACTATATTGATTGAATTACGCAATCTCCCATAATAGAAACAGAGACAATGGTTAACTGAGCAATAATTAAATTTACTTTAGGAAACTTACATTTTTGATTTTAGTAATATATTTAATTCATCAAGCATGAACAAGCATAAAGAATACAGACAATTTTTACAACCCTAATAATATTATCAATTTCAAACATTTCAGGATACATAGCGAGCATTTTAGCAGAGAACAAACAATTTGATAGAAGGTTTCGTGTTTCAAACATTTTTAATGGTATTCAAAAACTTATTAAAACATACGTTTTACTACAAGATTTAAAATAATCTAAATTTCACTGTATTCAAGTTATTCATTTACAAACTTTCTAATAATCAACGTGGTACAGAAACTGAGTTGAATAAAACTATGCCACTTTAAAACTCAGTACAAAATATATTTAATGTATTCGCCGATATTTTACATTGTATTCTACAGACGGCTGACGAGTAAAACATGTGTCTATAAAGTGGGCGCACGCCCAGTAAAAAAACAACGAAAATAGATGTTAAAATTTAATTTAATTATTCCAATTACGTTTCAGTAATTATACTGCTCACGCTTTTAATGATCATAAAAACACAACTACTAATAATAATTATAATATTACTAAAAATAATACGATGAATAATAATAAATAGAAAATATAATAATAATACTACTACTACTAATAATAATAATAATAACCATCATAATAATAAAAATAATATTAGTAATAATTATTATTATAATAGAAATATGAAGAAGATATAGAGGATGATGACAGAGAAGAAACAGATGATAAATAAGAAACAGAAGGAAAAAACGAAGAAGTAAAATGAAAACATTATAGTAATTATTCTTTTTATACAAATAATAAAAATATCATTAATAATTACTAATAAGCAACATCATAATAGTTGTAATAGTAATGCTAAAAGTAATAAAATGAAGAAGATGAAGTTGAAGAACAAGGAATAACCAAAGATAAAGAAGTTGAAGTAAAGGAATTAAGAGAAGTAAATTATTTACGGCAATAGTTTTTTTTATTTTTACTTTTTATATTATAACAATAATAAAAATAATAATGATAACAATAATAACAGCAACAAATACTTGTCAAATAAAGAAACTAATGAATATTAATAACAATATTAATAGTACTATTAATAATATTTTTAATGATACTTATTATATTTATATTTATAACAATATTAGCATTGATAATAAACATGGTGATAATAGTAATAATATTAATAATAATAATAAGAAGAAGAAGAAGAAGATGATGATAATGATGATGATGTTGTTGTTGTTGTTGATGATGATGATGATGATGGTGATGGTGGTGGTGATGATGATGATGATGATGATGATGATGATGATGATGATGATGATGATGATGATGATGATGATGATGATGATGAATTACAAGGACAGGAAGAAAAATTAGAAGAAAAGGAAGAATAAGTAAAAGATTAAAAGGAAATAGTATTATTTCTACCAATTTAGTTGATAATATTCAAGTTTCAAACTAAACTGCCACTATTTCCACTACTTTTACTAATTCGCCTTCAACTAAAAATGTTGCCCCCACTACAAATTATATTTCTACCACTATTACTCCAAAGATTGTCAATGCTCCTAGATGATCATTGATTTTGCGAGAGTTTAGACAAATTATATAAATCAAGGTTGCGAGCATGATATAAACAACATTCCCTTTATATATATATACAATTTTTAATATAGACTAAGTATCGTATAATTTAGAAAATGCAATACATTCATTAGACCGGTTTCGTCCTTATTGAGAACTCTTCAAGTACTGTTCAGAATTTTCCGCGCATGTCTACTTCAAAGCCTGTAACTAATACTATTGCAGAAAATACTATTACAATTCCCATCATAAAATATATTAAAAAGAATCCTAGTTAAAATGATAATACTGACATTAATTTTAGTAAATATGCCTTACTTCTACCATATTTGTAATCGTAATACATATAACTTAATCAAGTAATAAATGAAGATAAAAAACATCATATCGCAATGCCCTGCTGGAAGAATATCAAAAATAAAACCGTAGCTAGTCTGTTCAGATGAAGGTAAGTCAAACAATAATAATCCCAAAGCTTTTAGCAATGACTCGAGGCGACAAATTCAAACAAAAGATACCAACGCAAAAACGCCACAGATAAAAACCAAAACTTTATTACTCATATGTATGAAATTATAGTAAAATGACTGAGATTTTTCGAAACTTCTCACAGTAATACCAAGAAAATGGTTTAAATATTGTAATGGATTTCTTGTTGCAGATACATTTTTAATAAGGCGTCTAATTCAGAGTAAATACATATTTAACGTAGATTCGCTTCATATAATAGTTTTAATAAAAAGACCAATTTGACATACATGACTCTGAAGTAAATGTACCTCTACTCGAGCTCTGCTCCAGGCAGTTCCGGTAAATACTTGATGAGCGTATAGTAAGGGCGATATAGGTCGACCTGTAAGTTGTATTTGCTGGTGAATACTATAATTAGTTTATACTGGTGACAAGTATATAATAAAATCCTTTGCTAAAAACCTTATTTTCCATTTTATATATATATATATATATATATATATATATATATATATATATCCACCAACTAGGTCAGTCTTTTGACGCCTTGATGAACATATTAAAAACGTCAATTCACATGACCACACAATCCATCACTTATTGAAAAAATGATGCTTTTATAATTAAATACCCCATTGAGTGTCGATCACACTTTACGATGGTAACTAATTCTTAATCAGTTAAACAATAATTCAAACATACGAAATAAACAGTTCTAGAAAAATTACCTAATTTGCGAAAATGAGCAGTATTCATAATCAAACATTACGATCATCTACAAATTGAAAATAGAATTCTGAACATACAAGAAAACTGCAAAAAATTTTATGTACACACAAGAATATAATGATTGGTAAATTGAAATTTTCCTCTGTGCATATAAGAATGAAATGACTAAAAAGCGGCCCTTCTTATATATATATATATATATATATATATATATATATATATATATATATATGTAATGTTCATTGCTTTCTAATATTACACAGTAGTAATCTAATTAGAAAGAAAAACAAATTTAATAAAAAATTAGATAATGGTCATTTATGTCAAGACTACTAAACTTCACTTTACAATCTTTCATGTATACACACCCTGGGTTTTTATTTTATTGTGAGGGTGGCAGCCAATTTGACTCGATTTCAATTTTATTTATTATGTGGGTTGATTAGTAAGTGTATACGTATGTGCCTATATGTGTATCTGTTTGCAAGTAAAGGTCTTTCTCGCTGTTGTGAAGTGAGTCTGGGATCTAGCCATTCGTGTATTTATGGAATAAGAGTTAATCAAATTTTCGCTTTTTTGGCTGTTACGTGTACATATATTATTTTCCCGAGTGTAGACTTTCGTTTCCTTATGTCCCGCAAATTTTTTTCGTCCACTTGGTAACAGCGCAGGTGCGGATTGCAGTGTTGAATGCTCATATTGATCTTTGACATCCAACATCATGATTCTCTGTGTGCTAAATGTGATATTAACTTTAACGCTGGGAAATTTCTCCTTAGTTATTCTATTTACTCGCCGTGCAATTATTGAGGCCGGTACGTTGCCTCTAAATAATAAGTTTAGGAAAACCTGCTTGACGGTATCCTGTCTGGTGCGAATCTGACGCGGTCTGATGTTAACATCAATGAGCAGTCACATCAATGGTGTAGTTATGGGAAGCTGCATTCAGCATTGCTTCAAGGAGCATAGGCAAATCATCCTGCGGACCGATTTCTTCCTTATTGGGAACTTTTATAATACAGTCCAGAATTTGGCGCAGAAGGGATACGACCATAAGCACAAAGGATGTGACTCTATCCACTACGCCAACCTTGCCGCATACTAGATGCAATTTGATGTAATACGGCAACTTATGTTTATTATAGGGATTACCTTCAGGCAGAACCCATTTAGTATCTTTTAAAACATGTAGTTCTAGCTAACCACAACCGATCTATCATTATACAACAAACACCATATCAATAGAGGAAATTATATTGATTTGAAGTTAAATGGCAGGGTTTTGATTGTATTTTTATTGCCAGTCTGAGCTCAATATTGCATCAGTTAGCAAAGGCAAATCATCAAGTCGACCGCTTTTATTCTTAATGGGAACAATGTAAGTACTATTCTGAATTTTTCGCAGACGGGATACGCAGATATGTGGATAGAGTAAAAAAACCCCGACTCAAATATTCCTAGGTTTGTGTCCCGTCCAAGGAAAATTCTGGATGGTACTTGCATAATTCCCAAGACGAAAGCGACCGATGAACTGGACGAATTTCCTTTGATACCAGGTGCAATATTTAGTTTATAGTAAAAATTTATATATAATCAAACTTCTGAACCTAGACACCAAATCAATATAATTTCCACAAATGGTATGGCAACTGCTGTATAATGACAGATGGATGATGGTTAACTGGAATTTCCAAATAGGTTCCAAATGAATGCAAGGCTAATCAGAACACAAAGTTGGTAGATGTCTTCAAATTGCGTCTGAGATGCGGCACGGATGGCGCATTGGATAGAATTATAGACTTCAAAGTAAATTTTTCCAGACTTGCATCCTGTCAGCGGGAAATTGTAGACAGTATTCGAATAGTTCCAAGAAAGTATGAAACTGGTTCACTAGATTAATTGCCTTTATACATGAAAAATATGTGATATAATAGCAGTTTATATATAATCAAATTTCTGCCATTACAATTCAAATCAATATATATATATATATATATATATATATATATATATATATATATATATATATATCAATTCAGTATCACTTCCACGAGTGACTAGTCAAAACTTATGTTAAAAGAATGCCAGGAAGATTCTATCTAAAAAGAAAGCTAAGATAAAACCATAATAAATTTATATGTGTAAGGTGCGTGTGGTTTTCAGCACGCGTGGCGCAGTGAATGAGTGGCAAATTACGAAGCAAATGTGCCTCTGTTCGAGCCTTAGTCGGGGACACTCCTGGAAAGTATTTGACGAGTTCCCACTAGGAGCGAAACCAGAATACTTGATGAAATGAACTATTTATTTTAAACTGCGAACATATATATATATATATATATATATATATATATATATATATATAAATTTTATTAATTCTTTTTCCTTTTTTATTTGTTTATTTAATTTTCTGTCTCATTTCGCTGTTAAATGTCACACTTTATAACATTTACTTTCAGTCATTACCTACTCAAGTAAACATGATGAATAGTATCGTTTATTAGTAAAAAAACGACTTTTGACGTATTCAAATTATTCGCTTAAGGTCATGAGCACGTTCACCAAATATTGCAAAAAGGAGTAACTCTTTAAATTGAACTAAAATTTACCTAAACGTGAACTTTGACTTCCCAATAAACTCACCGCTGGTATTATAGTGTGGTAGGTTTTACTTGAACAGACCCTATCACTGATTATTAATCAAGATTGCTTTAGTTAATAATAAAGGTTAACACTGTACATCGTAAAAGATTCCAATTACGAATTCGAAACACATGGCTCCAAAAATCTCTAAAATATAAACATTAGCAACTGAAGCATTACTAATTATTCTTTCGTACCATAATTGCATATGACAAGTTAATTAAAGTTTTACAATCTGTGTTAAATCTATTTGTCCTTGACTCAAGGCTTCTAGATGAGTAAGTATTGTCTTGAGGAGCATCGAGGTCAAGGTTTACGACCGATTTGCACCACAGCTGATGGCTAACAACCTAAATTGAGCATCATTTCTCTGAAAAAGTATCACTCTATTAGGCAACCAGTAATGCGTCAGCTTTATGTTAAACGAATTAACACTTTAATATAAAGCCGCTTTCCATTTAGCAATCAAAGTGAAAAGTGAAAACAATGTCGATGTGCCATCCAAAGGAATTTATTTCAAATAAATATGCTTGGCTAACAGAATAATGGTAGTCCATGTGTTCAAATTAACTGTATTTCATTGCAATTTAACAATATCAGGTTGCTAAATATCTAAAATGGTTCTAGTAGACGAATCGTTCATTAAACCTCGGTTATGTTTTAACGTAGGTGCATTTAATTTGCAAACATTAAAATAAATTGGACAACAAGAATCTCTTGCTTGTACGTTGGATAAATTATAAATCGACATATGATGCGTATCTGAAACCAGAATACAGGATCCTACGTGCATTACAGAACTGGTTGCACCATCCCTATCTACGCGTTATTGGCTTTGAACATCTGGTTCTGCAGAGTTCTTTGAAGCCGTTAAATAGGGCGTTGGTATTGCCCTTAGCGCACGAGCTGAAGTTTGCTTATTTGAATGTATCCCATTAAATAGTCAATTGCGTGCGGCACGTTTAAATAAATCTACGAAAATCAAAGCAAAAAACCGTTATCATCGTTGCTTCTTCGTTGTATCTGCATATGCTCCTACCGATTGCAGCACAGAAGAAAGCAAGGACGCTTTTTACTCCGAATTAAGCTCCTTACTAAGTAAAGCACGAAGTTCGGATATAGTCCTGGTTATGGGTGACATGAATGCCCAAGTTGGTCGCTTAAACAACACAGAATTTCATTTAGGTGGAAGATACACTCTAAGCTCGACTCGCAACGATAATGGTGAACGGCTTTTGGATAGATTCGCTGAACATAGACTATATTTAAGTAGTACAAACTTCAGACGGAGTTTTATACGTTGTGCTAAATGGCGTCCTCCAGCACCCGGACAACGGTGGACTCAAATAGATCATGTAGCAATTAGTTATATATGGCGTGGTTGCATCCAGGATTGTCGTTCTTTTTGGAACACTTAATTCGACTCGGACCATGCACTTATCCGTTTTAGATTTGCACAAAAATTTCACGTGAAAATAATTAAGAATAAACCCCAAATTGATGTAGGCGAATTCGACCAACCATCTTTCCGACAAAATTAAAAAGATATCCCAAAGGCTAATCTAACTGGTGTGATGGCGAAAATCCGAATATACTTTGGTCTAAGATAATTTCCACCATGCACAATGCAGGTACTACTGTATGTGGCATTGCAGACCCCCGTAGAAATAATCATTGGCTCTCTGTAAAATCTATGCAGATACTCGAAATAAGGCGCTAAATTCCACCTGGCTCGACTCATAATAATACCCGTCGCAATATAAGACGCCAACTTAAGCGCAGTCTAATAGTCGATCTCAAAAACGTTTGGGCCAGAAAAGCTGAAGAAATGGAAGAAGCTTTCACGTCAGGTAATAGTCGCTGTTTGTTCCAACTTATTTGCGCAACAAGTCCGAGAAAATTCAAAGTTAGTGAAGCAATAAATGATAGTAACAACGATGTAATAACCGATAAAACCAGTCGTCTTGACAGGTGGGCTGAACACTTCAAAGATCAATTTTCTTGGCCACCCGCGTCAGTTCCAATTCCCGAAAGCATGTCTGCATCAACAGTGTGGAATTTTAGTCCCGAAGAACCATCCGAATTAGGAGTACGCGATGCAATCCTATCTCTTAAACGCTGCAGAGCCGTAGACCTCTATGACTTGCTTCCAGGATTGTTTAAGGATGGTTGCGATATGAGTTCAGGAGCGTTGACCAAACTTATTCATATTATATGGAATGAGGAAACCGTACCACTTGATTGGAATAAGTCGACCATCATTCCCATCTTCAAAAAAGGCAACCGTAAATCGTGCGATATTTATCGTGGTATAAGTTTGACTCCGATCATATCTAGGTTATTTGCTTCGATTATTCTACGTCGTCTTAGCGTTTCACTTCACATACAAAAGAAGAACAGGCCGGATTCCGAGCAGGACGAAGTTGTATCGATAATATTTTTACGTTAAGGCAAGTTCTCGAACAGAGACATTTATATCACCGTCCCACAATAGCCGTCTTTCTATACTTCAAGGGTGCATTTGATTTGGTGGATCGCAATGTTTTATTCCATATTTTGTCGAAAGGTGATGTGCCCACAAAATTCGTTTATATTATACGAGCTCTCTACATAAATACTTCTGGTCGCGTTAAGGTCTACAACGAAATAACGCATAAATTTACAACCAGCAGTGGTGTTCGCCAAGGTTGTCCACTTTCCCCATTTTTGTTTAATTTTGTAATCGATGCTATTATGAACAACACTCTCTCACACATTCAGGACGCTGGAGTTGAAGTTCTCCCGGGAGATAAACTAGTTGATCTTGACTATGCGGACGATATCGTACTATTATTCGACAATCAGCATGCTGCCCAGACCACCTTAAATAGATTAGCAAACGTTGTTCCGTCTTTCGGTACGAAATTCGCACCCTCTAAATGTAAGATACTGTTACAGGATCACCCACCACTCACTCCAACGTTGCGACTGCAGAATGAAGTTCTTGACATAGTCGATAGGTTTACATATCTTGGGAGCTCTATCAATAACGTAGGCAATATGTCCGACGAGGTGAGAATACGGATCGCGAAAGCTAGAGTAGCTTTCTCGAACCTTCGTCATTTATGGAGAAACGCAAATATTTCACTTTGCTTTAAAGGTCATGTTTACAACGCATCTGTACGCGCAGTCTTACTATACGATAGTGAAACTTGGCCTCTTAGAGTTGCTGATTTGAGACGCTTACAGGCATTGGATCATCGTTGTTTGAGAAGTATAGCACATGTTGGTTACCAACAACAAATAACTAACGCTGACATCCGTAGACGTATTTTTGTATCTGACAATAAGAGCTCGTCGTTAGAAAAATAAATAAGGCTCTATCAACTTCGTTGGCTCGTTCACGTTTTGTGTATGCCCTCATTTCGATTGCCCAATAGAGCTCTGTTCTCTCATCCAGTACAAAATTGGCGTAAGAAAAAAGGTAGGCAGATTTTGACATGGCAGAAACAATTGAAGGCACTTACATCCAAATTGGGTAGTATAGGATCCACTCGTCTGCCAGGATGGGGTCCTCGTGCGCATCATAGCTTTTGGTTAGAAACCCTTAGCGATATGGCATCGAATCGAGCTCAGCGGCGATCTTGTGGCAGATGTCTAGTAGAATCATCTTCGTAGCTATCTTTTATTTGTAGGGCAAAGTTAGCTGCGAGGTTTGGTTTGTTTATGACGTGATACATTGAAATCCGCAAGGAAGCTGTATTGCTGATGTCGTCTTGCCCGAATGCTAGCTTGGCCATATTGTTGTTGTGGAGAGGTTTATTTTGCCTCATTTCTGTGAGTTATCTTGGTAAATTTACTCATGGTAGCTAGGTTTTCCTCCTATTTCTGCCCCCCTCTCTCTCTCTCTCGTAAATCTCACTAATAATTTATCTAAATTCACTTATATACTTTTTTTCACTCCTTATGGATATATGGCAGTGAAACATTAGTCACTTTTGACTTTTGTATTGCTGGACATGATGATGATGATGATGAGTTTACCAAATAGCAAAAAGCGTTTTAGGTAATTTTTAAATAGCGATGTAAGTCGTGAATGCGCCGAAATTTTACAGCTGACTTGACAGTCGATGAATTATAAGTGGCTGCACCGTTGTCCAGCGTTATTCAGATTTCAACTTACACTGAAGAGAACTAGAGACGGTAAAAGTTTTCTTATCTACTTAACTGTGCACGCTATCGAAGGGATTGGAGAACTGATTTATAATCAGCAGACATCATTTGGACAATAGGTATTCAGAAGGTGTCGCTAATTTTTTAATATTATTTTTTCATAAAAAAGACAGACAGGCAGAATGAATTTACATCACAAATGTTTGGTAAGCAAAGTTCGTAGTTCGTTGTTCTAACTAGTTGGGTGTGCAAATGAGCAACATTTAAGCCTAAAACCTAGGTAAATTTTGTCAGGAGTTTTGTCTGAATATTGTTAACACAGAAATGAGGTTAAACTCATTAGAGAAAACCACATAACTAAGTGGGAATTATTCTCGTGTTCAGGCACATGTCTTCACTGCGATTGCACAAGAGAAAAACGCTTGTGCATCAACATTCTAATGAGACTTTTAATTGATAACTAAATAATAAATGCACCTCGTTAAACTGGTTGTCACTACAGTCTTCCTGCATGTGAACAAATATTTACATCGGATGTGAACGTAAACATGAGGTTATTTCGTTGTTTTTTTTAATATATTAAATTATTCATGTTTTGGCAACTTTCCGCTAGTTAAATGGAAATGAAAAATTGTTAAAAATATTTTGAAAATGCATTTCGAAAAGTATACATAAATATGATCGATAAGCGAGAATAATTAATAATGGAGAGAAAAAAGAACAAATTGATAAACGCCAATCTCATTCAATAGTGAATAAGTGCGAACGCCATTTGTTAATTAATTTCGCGTTATATATGATCATGTTATTACTGATTATGCCTATAAGAAGTTTCTTTGAAGTATCAAAATGATGCATGTTCTCAACAATAAGCTCTAAAACTTCCGACTTGTATATACAATTTGAGTTTATATTTGCATTAACTGAAGTTGTTAATCATTTAGACGATTTGATTTCATAAGTGTGTCGACAATTTTCGCACCTTATTTGTTAGGCAATAATTGCTAACGCAGATAATGACTGCATTATTCTGTTAAATGTGTCATTGTAAGGCAGGTGCACATTTGTGTCGCAATGATTATCGAATTCAAATCACTCACCTGTTTATATTGAGCTTATTTTATGTTTAAAAGTGAAGTAGCATCTAAAGGGGTCAAATGAGGAAGTTCATCTTGTGTTTTAGAAAACAGAATTTTTCTGAAACGTGTAATAGTTTAACAAATTATGGTTTAGAAGAAACTGCATATTTATTCAAGCAGTTATCCATCAGTGGTACTGGCGTAAATTAAGTACATAACCAGTAAAAACCTGAACTAAATATAATAACTTCTATTCTTGAAAGACTTTCTCCCAAAGTGGTGACTACTCATTTTTAGAATTAGTCCTTCAAAGAATACGTGTTCTAACACACACCCATGTAAAGTTTTACTTTGCAACTGGTAAATATTTCGATTAATCCTGCCGGCAAACTTCATCACGGTCAGTAATTTTTATACGAGCTGAACACCATATTAAGCACCAAAAGCTGACACAGTGTGTAATAAAGGAGCCAATATATGTTTTACATAAATATGAAATAATAGAAATGAATAAATAATTGCAGAAATGAATCTTCATTCAAACACGAACTGGACTTCAACGCGGGAACATTTACACAGACGCCTCGGTATATATTCATTACGCTATCCGTATCGCAAATTACATGTAATTTGAAATCATATACGAACGTATGTTTTCGGTTATCCCGTACTTCAATTGGAGCTTAATTGGATAGTTAGAACTTCTGGTCAAAAGAGATTTTAAATAGATTCCACATAAAAGAAAGACTAATCAGAAACTTATTATTGTATATGACTTGGAATTAAATATGGCAAGCGTCAAGAGTGGTGCAGTTGATAGAGTCGATGACTTCTAAACATGTGCCTAGATTCGAGTCTAGTGCGCGACAAATTCTGGACAGTATTTAAAGTTATCAAAAATAACGAAACCGGTCTACTGGTAAAATTTCCTTCGCTACCAGAATCAATATTTAGTTTATACTTACGAAATATTTATAAACACAATCTTGCCTTTAACCTCCCTATGTAGTGTGATGTCTAGTCTTAAATGAGAGATAAGAGGCGACTAGCTGGAACTTTAGGTCTAAAGAGATGCCATATAGGCTCCAATTGAAGTAAATTCCAACGGAAAACACGAATTGGTATATAAAGGTAAAAAGTTATGTAGCGTGAGGCAAGATGGCTCAGTGGTTAGAGACAAACTCCAAAGCAGACTTGCAAAGGTTGGAGCCCCGTCCGTGGTGAACACTCGACGATACGTATAGATATCCCAATTAGGACAAAACCAATCTAATAGATGATTTTCCTTTATTAACTGACGTAATTTCTAATTTATGCTGACAGGAAAAAATATATATATAGTGCATAATTAATGTTTTTTTGCAAAATATAATTTAACGTGAAAAGTATTTTTATTTTTATTGTGATTTACAAGAATCTGTGGGCCGCAACAAGAGACGCCCTATAAATCGATATATATATATATATATATATATATATATATATATATATATATATATATATATATATAGATTAATGGACATCTCTTATTGCGGCTTACAGATTCTTGTAAAAGTACAATACGAATAAAAATACGTTTCACGATAATCTTTTTTTTAAATTTCATTATTCGCAATAATTGACTTTTGAAAAAGAGTTCTTAAATAAAAGATGTTCCCAAAATTTAAGTGTTAATCACGGGTTACACATGCTAAAATTTAGCCTGCTCCCACACGGTCACATAAGTTACCGCCTTAGAAAGTGAAGAATTAAAACAAACAATAATGACTGTTCTAGAAAAATGACCTAATTTACGAAAATGAAGAATATTCTTAATTAATCATTATGAACATCAATAATCAAGGTTCATAAAATGAAAATAGTGTTCTCTACATACTAAAATCAAAATTTCCCTAAAAAAGACCGTACTAATACATCCGTCGCCAAAATTGTAGTAATATGCTTTAATCTTGATCTCATTTCTTGAGTGCGCTGTGATGTAGGTCATATCATGTCACTTTGTTATATATATATATATATATATATATATATATATATATATATATATATATATTTATTTATTTATAATGTCCATGCCTTTTAATATTACACAGTTTATTTCTAATTAGGAAGAAAGAACACATTAATAAAAAAGTGAATAAAGGCCATTTATTTCGTGAATACTAATCATCGCTATACAATCATACATATATATACATTCTGGCTTTTCAATTGATTATGCTAGTGGTAACAAATCCGACTCGCTTTTACTTCTGTTTCTTGTTTTGGCTGGTTGGGAAGTGTGTATGCGTATATGTATATATATATATATATATATATATATATATATATATGTCAATTTGCAGTTGTACCTTCCATTCCAAGTTGTTTGCGATATGCTTTAAAAATGTTGACTCTGTATTTTTCAGGATATCTCAGTATTGATAGAGTAGCAATTTGAAATTAGACTTATGTTACTAATAATTCTTGTCAGATGGCTGGAAAATTACTCTTTACCCAGGTATGTTATCACTGAAATAATAGAGTAACATCATTGCCCTTGATAAATTATGGCTCATATGCATGTTGAATTTCCTTCTCTACAATCAAATTTCCTCAAAATTTTTACTAACGGAAATCAAACTACAATTCACGCATTAAATTTTTTAAGTAAATAATATTCATATACCCTAAATTTAGCAAATTGATAATGCGATTTTTGTATTTTCTCGATTTACTTCAACTAAGTACGAAGGATATCTTGAATCTACATCTTTTACATCTACATCTTTTTACATAACTTAGCAAGCTTTTTAATTTTGTTCGAAAAATTTGACCAAAAAAGGTAAATTTTCGTATATTTTCAACGAAATAATTCTTCGGAATATTAAATATTTCGTAATGTTCAGTATGAACTTATAAAAATTTATAATAATTTATAATTTCACGTCTTTATCACGCCATCCTGTTGAATTATTCCGCCTCATACAATCAGTTAGCGTAGGCAAGCTTTGTGAGTTTGAAATTTTTTGTGCAGCAACTGAAAATAATCTCTTCAAATGCGAGCTTTTAAAAAATTTGGAGTACACGTTTTCTGTTTAAAGATAAAAAGAAATATTACCTGAAACAAATTCTGTTTCTGTTTTCGTTATCTCAACACCCTGCCGCAGAGTGCCTCTGTGGTTAGAACAACAGTTTCCGAAGCAAACGTGTCCAGGTTCAAGCCCTCCTCGCGACAAATTCTGACCAATACGTGATTAATTCCCAATAAGGACTCAACCAGTCTACTGAATGAATTGCCTTTTCCACTCGATGCAATGCTTAGCTTATACTAGCAAATGTATGTACATAATGGGTCGGGTGTTTATATCAATATAGAAACCTTGATTAAAAAAACGTTGGACAATTTTGGACGTGTGTTCACCATTGGATTTGAAATAGATGATTAAGGGGTAATGTTTTTTTCTATTCTGGTAATTAACCATTTGTTCGATCTGCCTACATAAGTAGATTTACACATGACTCAGTTAAATTGATGCATAATGTTTGACGTCGACTTAACGGTTTTTTTACGTTAATTGCTGATAATAGCTATTATGTTACATTAAATAACACTCGTAGGTTGGCTTCTTCAAAAGCGCATAACTGTATTAGTTTCACTTCAGAGGATAAGATAGGTAATTTTCTAACGTTAATAAATGCATAACTAATGAGTGTTTAATTATAAACTAAATAATAATTTTAACATAAATCAGCCTGGTCTGCTCAGTATTTATATTATAGCATATTCATACAGTTTCAATTCAAATGATAAAAGGCTTACAACTAATTTTCATTTATTACCAGACTAGTTACTCCAGATTCAAAAAAAATAAAGCTAAAATACGATCTAATGTCTAATGGCTATCTTAGACCATTTATTATGTCAATTGTTAAAATGGGAAATCAAAATAAACATGTTTTTATGACCAGAAATTCAGTCAATTTATCTAAACTTCTCGTAAAACAGAACGTTGTTTCCCGAACAGCATTAACACGCAAATTATTGGACGTTCGTTTATCTTACACTCTCTCCACCTTTAAATATTCTTTTTATTAACCATTCCTTTTGCATATATATATATATATATATATATATATATCATATCTCTCTACCTATATATATAATGTAATTTCATTTGCCTCAGTTTTACTTATATTTCTTGTTTGGGCTGAATAGTAAGTGTATATTTGTATGTGTCTGTGTTTGTTCGTTTGCGTATAAAGGTCTTTCTCTATATATTTATTTTTTTGCATTTGGCATACTTGAGTACAAAACATGAAAGGAACAGTTTTTCTGTCCAGTAAAATGTGTTTTCATCCTTGCGCATAGAAATTGTATTATGAATTGGGCAATAACTGTTAATCAAACGATCAATTTGTAAAAATTAACTATGTTTATAATTTTTCAAAATAAAATTTTTATTATCTAATTTTACCAAATGAAGCGTGATATTTGACTAGTTCTTCGTCACTGGAATCTAGACGATTGTATGAAAGCCACGGTTGTCAATATTATATTCATGATGTTTAATCTACTTGAACTATTAGCGTCGGAGATTTATCCAGATTGTGCATTTCAGTGTAAATAAGATAATTTTCAACTCAATATTACATTTTTATCTAATTTTGTTATGTTCATCGCACGAACTTAGAATAGCCAGAAATTTGATTGTAAAATTAGGCACAACACGATGTCAAACCACCGTTAGTTACATGTCCATCGGTGTTTGGACCTTCGTTGTTCACCGTAAAATTATGGCTGAGCACTTACTAACAGGGGTCAAACCGTGTTTAATTTAATGTTTTCTAAATAATGTGATGTGGCTCAATCTGCACAACCTGACTTAAATAGTTACCTTTTTAACATACGCAAGATCAATGATTGCCAAATTTCATACTTGTTTAATTGTTTGAAACAGCTATACTGGTTGAAAGTGAACCAATTGTGCAATGATGTCGACCAATTAAGTCAAATTAACCAAACAGAACAAATGCTTCTTAATTTGGTGGACAAAAATCGTGCTCAACTTCAACATTTCAGCAGTATTGAATTGCAACTTTGTCAACGTCTTCAACACTTCAACAACGTACAAATCAGGCGAACATCGAGGCTGTATTCTACGGAAAATTTTAGGCGTCTACCACATTATGCACAATCTTTGGAGACTTATGCCACAAACCGGCTAATGCCAAATAAAGACTGGATATCGTCTACAGATTGCAAACAGAGCCACCATATGTTTTGGAATAACCTACTGGGTAGCAGGACGGACGCAGATAGAAGTACTCCTCTTCCAATGGAAGATTTGGTTTTCTGGCCGAACTCTAAGGAGTATTGTCCTCACCCACATCCTAGTTGGCCGAAACCCACAAAACTGACGGACACATTTTCAACGTTGTTAAGCGATATGATTACTGTTGTTCTGGATGCCGATGGTTTGCCCACCCACAACGATCTTATTTTGTCGCTTCTCTTTCAGAAGAATTGTTTAGACACAACAAGTAATTTTTCTCTATTAAGACAAAGAAATTGTTTTTATGAGCATTTTGTGTTAGACAGACGAGTGAGCAATTTAGCCAATAAAAGTGTTTACTTTAGAGAGTTGTCTTCGGGACTTCGAAGCTATAAATACCACATACACAGGTCTGGAAAAAGATCTGCCGTTTCCTTTTGCTTCAGAAATAACTGGTTCAGCACATAAGAGCAACAGTTTTCAACACGATACAAATGGACTGTCATTTTCGGATGACGAAATCCTTTACACATTTACTCAACAAAAGCGTTTCATGGATTCATGTGCAACCAATTTACCAGACTCTTGTTGGCAGGAACACGGTAGTTTGGTTGAAGTGAATTCAATATTTTTACAATCAACTTACTTTAATAGTCGTGTACATTTATCCCATCGTCGAGCAACTAAGGAATGTATAAATTGTTAATGGACAATAATCACATTTTGAATCATAGTATATTAATTTTGCCGTTTAAAACATTTATCGATTTTCATTCACAAGTTTCCAAGTATACATTTCCATTATTGAGCATGAAAAGCCAAATCATAATTTAATTAACCTTTCTTTTTAAATGATGTTTGCACTTCTTTAAGTCACTCAAATGGAATCTTAACACGTTTTCGATTACTAAACAACTGGTGGTCATGAACACCTAATTGGAGACTTCACCAGCTTTTCTTCAAATTATATGTATTTTAGATTTATCTTTTTTTTTACAAAAATATAAATAAAATTAAAAAAATTAAGTCTTCATTAAATTATTATATATATCCATTTTATATACTTGTTGACGAAAGGGCTTTGAATGATGTAAAACTCATGTTACTTGAACTCCATTTCAATAAAATTCTCATGTGTAAATTTTTTGTCTTCCAAACTAACTTTCATGACTTACACCAAAGACTAATTTCTAGTGTCATTACACATTTGAGCGCACAAATTGAACGCATTTTCAAACTAAAATCTAGTCATCGAACCGAAATATAATCCTCAGATAAACTATTTTTCATTATTAAAAAAAATCATTTGAATGACAGACTTTGCATTTTACCCTTTAAAGATTACCTGAATATAACAAAAGCCCATGTAAGAAACAAATTGAAAGTTTTGTTGTGCCGTTGTCGAATCAAGTGATTTTTAAAAGTTGATCCTATAATATTCATATATTTCCTTAGCATTATATTGGCTTTAGCAATAATTGGGTAATGTATTTCACTAGTAAAACTCAAATATTGCAGTATTAAACTTCGGTCAGACAAGTAGTTCTTGTACAGCATAAGAAGAAATAATTGTCGGTGTTAAATTTTGTATAGCATTTTGATATTTGAAACCCGGTGAATTTATCATATTTAATAACTAGTAATCGTCTTTTTCACGTTAACTGCCATTTCTTTCTTGCATTCATCAGTTGGATCTCCATTTAACATCTCGCCTAGCAGCATTTGATTAAAAGTCATTATTTAATGTATAGTTTTCAGTTTAGCCATTTTTGTGTATTTGCTATTTGAATGGAGAAATAAATTTTATATTCGCACATACATTTATTCCAAACAATGTTTGTGTAACGCAGTTTCAAAAACTACTTCCATTTTTTTCAGAATTTAAGGCAAGAAACGAAAACGAGTAATGCATTGCGGATGCTGTCAATTGCAAAATCTTTGATCCGCCGATAAATAAACAAAAGCAGTTTATAGATGTACGTATTGAGCTTTCTATTTGATTTTGACTATATTGTTTATTTAATCAAGACTAGTCTCTTTGCTTGTCTAGGTACAAGATATTGTAGTTCAATTTAATAGATGAGAAAATAAAATGATACTCTTTAACTGTGTTGTATTGACCTTATCTATACTAAAGTTATGATTCAATACAACAATTTATTTCTCAACTTAAATTACTCATTAATCCTTTAAATCAAGTTTGGAAGTTTGAAGTAAACACCAAACCCATTGTATTTAACCAGTTGTAAAACGACAGAAAAACTGCCGCCAGTCACATGATTGGATTGGTGTTCACTTAAAGTTTGCAAACTTGATTCAAAGTATTGTTACCACCACCTGAGCAATCAATGATTGTTTAATTACTCATTAAGTCGTTTATTTTAAAAATTTAGTTCAATCGAATGTAATGAAGGTACTCATTTAACAGCGTATAAACAGCAGCCATTATTTGGTATTTAAATTAAACTTTAATATTTAAATATTTTTGTAAATTTTAACTGTTTATGCTAAAATAATTTTGTTTAAAATGACATTGTAAACTGGTGTTTCGAAACGATGACCGTTAAAATTTCGAAAGTAAGCAAGTATAAGACTTAATTCCATAGTGAACATAAAGATATTGCCTGTTTACAAACTGCAAAAAAGTTTTTGATTTATTTAATACCACTTTCTTTCGCCCAGAACCAGCAAAATTTATTTTTGAATATGTTATTGGATTATTAATACGGAGCAATAAATAACAGTTCAGTTTATCAACAAGCCTTTAGTTATACACTTCTTTATGTGGTCAAACTCCAGTGTTTGAGATTTGATAAGACGTAATATAATCTGAAGGGCAGCTAATTGATTACCGATTGTGACAAAATATTCCGCATCTCCACCTTTATCAGACTTTTCTTTACTTTTCCTTTAATATCTACAATGTTATGATGAATATTTAAAAGGGTTTTTTTAAATCACACACCAAAATCACTTTTTATATGCTTTTTAATAATTACGCTTACACATAACCTGTTCATGTAAAAATTTTACATTCCATTAAAATCACATGTTGAATGAGACAAAAATAGGCAATTTATTTAAATAGATTATGTATTCTCGAGAATCGGTACTAAATAAAACATCAAACAAGAACTCGTTTAGGAAATTCAGACAATGATCTCGAAGCGAACACTGCTTGCGCCTAGCATGAAATATTTTTTATTAAAATGAAGGTGCTGCAGTTTGGAAAACACCAAGGCAGTCATAAACCAAAATTCATTGGAATCCAGCAACGAAAAATTTCTTGAGAAGTAACCTTCAGTATGTCCGTTCTGCGTCATTACTTTCAGTATGTTTATTCTGCAACAAAATCAGTAATGGATTTTAATAGAGGCTACTTTCTGGCTACCTTGATGTTTTCCAAATGACATCTTTGCCACCTTTAGCAAACGTATTAACATTCGATGCGCATGCAGTGTTCGTATAGAAACATTTGTCCTAATTTTCTAACGCTAAAGTTCATCATGTTCTTTCAAAAAGACTCGTTTAGTCTGAAAGAAATATTTCAATCGCATTGCACTAAAAGTTTAATTCGCAAACTGTAAATTAAACGGGTGGTCAGAAGCTTCTTTGTTCTTAGTAGACAAATTAAGCAACATACAACAGAACCCCACCCATTGTTTCCACTGTGCGTTGTGCATCGCCAAACCGTCGTCAGTTATGAACTCCAGGGGGTATGTTGCCCTCACAAGTTAGACTCAAATCAAAGCCGAAATTGGATTGACGGAGAGCTAGTCATTCTGTGTGTATGTTTGTTGATTTCGATAGGATGAGCTACAGTTCCAGCATCCAGCAATGTCAAATATATCCTCAGCAATGTAGTATCGACCGCGCCTTTTCTACACGGATGTTAATAACAGTGAAGCAGCATGACAATATTTAGATTTGGTGCATGCGAAATAATTTATTCGTTTCTTATGTATGTGTATATGTGTTCGTGGAATAAATTTACATTTAGCAGTTTGACAATCACACGAAAACATTTTCTGTATTTTAAGGTACAGTTAGAAGAGACATCAAACGATTTCTTTGACTCTTTAACAATTAAATGTGTTTAGAGCCAAATATTTCTCGGTCTGATGATCGATATTTCATACGGTTTTTTTCTTTATTTTGGTTTAAACGGCCTGTTTTATAGCATTTTATATAATTACTATTTCAAGATATTTTGCTTAAATGGTCAAAATACATTTTTTAAATTAATCTATTTAATGCATCCTGACGCGAACATAACTAAGGGCAAACACTTTCGAGTTGTTTTTGTTTTTGTACCTCCTACTGAACCACATATCAATCGCTAGAACATTATTTAACAACACAAACCAGCTCATTAAATCTTTCATTTTGTAAATAATAAATTTGAACTATCTTGCTTACGTGTAAAAATGATGCAACATGCACAGAATCCGTTGTGTGTTTGAAGAACTTCAATTTGTACAAGTAATGTGTGCAAAACAGATCTTTGCAAAAAAACTATTCAGTAAGGTATGTACAAATTAAGAAAATTTCGCTATTGAAGAACTTTTTAATAACTAATTTTATGTATTTGTTTAAATGATAAGACATAAAGGTAGACAAAAATTTGGGATGAAATATATCTATTAAGAAATCCAGCAGCAATGCAAGAAATTTATGACATCATTATGCACATGTGTCGAATTAATATTCAAAACTTGTGTTCTGGCGCAAACTTATAAAAACGCAATCGTAAGAGAAATGCAGTTTTATACATGCTTTATGTTGTTAAAAGCTGCAGTTTGGTCATCTTAAATGTTTTGTGGTAAAACAATTCTTTTCCAGTCCTCCATTGCTTGAATATAATATGGATGCTGATCATTAGATGGGATTTACCAGAACGCAGTTCTGCTTTATGCCCATCAATGACAGTGAGAGACTGAGTCCACACCACCGAATTTCGTACACAATGCCCCAACAAATTTATATCAACTATTTTTTTGCATACTGATCCAAACTGGCTAGTCTGAAAGACGTTTTCTCCAAAATCACCTGACAGAATGACAGGCAATCACAAATGGGCTTTTTAAATCCTCTAATTCAGTAAGCAAAATTTCAGTTGATTTGAAATTTGACAAGCTGATGTGACATTATATACTCAGAGGCTAGTAATTTGTCACTTCCTCTATTAATTTTGCATATTCTAAGTGTATAACGATTGACAAACGTATTTTGAATACTGGAAGCACATTTGTCTATAATTGTCATAATAGTAACATTCATAAAAATTAATAAACAACTGCAGACCTCCAACATATTTGTATAAAAACAACTAAATTCGCAATCCATGAAACTCTCTCAATGATATTTGATGTTTATTTTAGTACTTCTCTATTCCAATAGATATTTTTAGAAATGCGAGTAAATGTGAACTTTCAATTTTAGCTTGTCATAATAATTCTAATAATTACGGTTTATACTAAATAAAAGATTAAATGTTCTTCTTAATATTTCCATTTACATTTATGCTGCTAAATTGTGTAGTTTCCTGATTCACAGTTGGATTTTACATATATAAACGGATATTAAAAACACTTATAAGGTGAAATTAAACTGGGTAACGTTTCTTAAATTTGTTTTCTTACGAAAGAAATTGATTAATCAAAATCTACAGACAATACTCAAATTGAATACAATTACATAATTTCTATTCTAATAATTAAAGAAACAGATAATTAATAAGTCCTACTTACTGACAACTTGCAAGGTTTTGATTAATTTTGATAAAGCAAACGTAAAAATAAATGGAGAATTATCAAGAAAAATTGGTTTTATCGTTTAAATCAGTGATATAAATTACATTTCTGAACAGTTATTTAGATTTAATTCACTCATACATTTCAAGTGATTTATATGTATTCATTAGCGACTAATGACAACATTTTACAGTTTACAAATATCTTATTTAAATCAAAATTGCAAGCTTCATATAGTCACAAAAGCCATTATGTATAATTCTTTTTGGTATAACTTTTGCATCGTGCATTGTATAGTTTAGAAAAGGCAATTCATCCAGTAGACTAGTTTTATTCTAATTCGGATTGCTTCATCTACCATCCACAATTTTCCGCGGAAACGGATCGAACCTGGGCACGTCTGCTTCGAAATCTAGTGCACTAACCACTGAGCCACCCTTCCGCACCCTACAAACAAATTTCAGTTATATAATTAACAGAAAATTGGTTGCGCGGGCGGTGATAACAATAATTATAATCAAGGTTGCGGTCTTGATATAAGCACTTGACCCTTTAATTACTTACATATGTCAGTATAAACTAAGAATTGTAGTGTAGAAAAGGAAATTCATGCAGTAGACTAGTTTCGTCCTTTTTTGGAACTCATCATGGGCTGGCCAGAAATTGCCGCGGACAGGTCTCGAACCTGGACACGCCTGCTTCGGAATCTGGTGCTCTAACCACTGAGCCACATATGTGCGGCTGAATGGCCCATTGGTTAGAGCACCAGATTCCAGCATCCTGGAATTCCAGCGAGACCCTGTCCACCGCTCAGCCCTCCTGTGGTTTCGTAACATATGAACGAAACCGATTACCTGCGAATTGCGTTTTTCACACTGGTGCTGGTTTACCACGGTAAAGTATTAAAGGTCAGCTCTTTACTGCGCTCTGTCGGGAACCTCAACTTCCCTGACCAACTTGTGCGGTATCAACTGCTTCGCGCGGCAATGTTTCTGATGAGGCGTATCTGGCGCAAAATTTGTTGTTGTGCCGGGGTGCGGAAATTTGACCAAGCACCGAATTCCGGCAGACGATCGCCGGAATTCAATCACGGCTGATTTTACGGCCCCTGATGAGTTCCCGATAAGGACGAATCCGGTCTACTGCATGAATCTCCTTTTCTACACTACAATTCTTATTTTATACCGACATATGTAATTAATTAAAAGGTCAAGTACTTATATCAACACCGCAACCTTGATTATAATTATTGTTATCACCACCCGCCCAACCAATGCTCTGTTTATTATATAACTGAAATTTGTTTGTAGGGTGCGGAAGGGTGGCTCAGTTGTTAGAGCACCAGATTCCGAAGCAGACGTGCCCAGGTTCGAGACCTGTCCGCGGCAATTTCTGGCCAATACATGATGAGTTTCCAATATGGACGAAACCGGTCTACAACATGAATTGCGTTTTTTCTACACTACAATTCTTAGTTTATACTGACATGACTAAGTAATTAAAAGGTCAAGTGCTTATATCAAGACCACACAACCATGATTACTCGCTATTGTTATCTTCGCTCTACTTTGCAACCATGTTCTGTTAATTATATAGCTAAAATTGTTTGTAGGGTGCGGAAGGAGTGGCTCCAAGTTGTTAGAGCACCAGATTCAGGCCGGGCATTGCCCGGAGATTTCAGCCCTGTCCGCGGCAATTTCTGGCCAGCCCCTGATGAGTTCCCGATAAGGACGAATCCGGTCTACTGCATGAATCTCCTTTTCTACACTACAATTCTTATTTTATACCGACATATGTAATTAATTAAAAGGTCAAGTACTTATATCAACACCGCAACCTTGATTTTAATTATTGTTATCACCACCCGCCCAACCAATGCTCTGTTTATTATATAACTGAAATTTGTTAGTAGGGTGCGGAAGGGTGGCTCAGTTGTTAGAGTGAATTCAGCTGGGCATCTTGGAGTTTCAGGGAACCTGTCCGCGGCAATTTCTGGCCAATACATGATGAGTTTCCAATATGGACGAAACCGGTCTACAACATGAATTGCGTTTTTTCTACACTACAATTCTTAGTTTATACTGACATGAGTAAGTAATTAAAAGGTCAAATGCTTATATCAAGACCGCAACCATGATTATAACTATTGTTATCTTCGCTCGCGCAACCAATGTTCTGTTAATTATATAACTAAAATTGTTTGTAGGGTGCGGAAGGGTGGCTCAGTTGTTAGAGCACCAGATTCCGAAGCAGACGTGCCCAGGTTCGAGCCCTGTCCGCGGCAATTTCTGGCCAGCCCCTGATGAGTTCCCGATAAGGACGAATCCGGTCTACTGCATGAATCTCCTTTTCTACACTACAATTCTTATTTTATACCGACATATGTAATTAATTAAAAGGTCAAGTACTTATATCAACACCGCAACCTTGATTATAATTATTGTTATCACCACCCGCCCAACCAATGCTCTGTTTATTATATAACTGAAATTTGTTTGTAGGGTGCGGAAGGGTGGCTCAGTTGTTAGAGCACCAGATTCCGAAGCAGACGTGCCCAGGTTCGAGACCTGTCCGCGGCAATTTCTGGCCAATACATGATGAGTTTCCAATATGGACGAAACCGGTCTACAACATGAATTGCGTTTTTTCTACACTACAATTCTTAGTTTATACTGACATGAGTAAGTAATTAAAAGGTCAAATGCTTATATCAAGACCGCAACCATGATTATAACTATTGTTATCTTCGCTCGCGCAACCAATGTTCTGTTAATTATATAACTAAAATTGTTTGTAGGGTGCGGAAGGGTGGCTCAGTTGTTAGAGCACCAGATTCCGAAGCAGACGTGCCCAGGTTCGAGCCCTGTCCGCGGCAATTTCTGGCCAGCCCCTGATGAGTTCCCGATAAGGACGAATCCGGTCTACTGCATGAATCTCCTTTTCTACACTACAATTCTTATTTTATACCGACATATGTAATTAATTAAAAGGTCAAGTACTTATATCAACACCGCAACCTTGATTATAATTATTGTTATCACCACCCGCCCAACCAATGCTCTGTTTATTATATAACTGAAATTTGTTTGTAGGGTGCGGAAGGGTGGCTCAGTTGTTAGAGCACCAGATTCCGAAGCAGACGTGCCCAGGTTCGAGACCTGTCCGCGGCAATTTCTGGCCAATACATGATGAGTTTCCAATATGGACGAAACCGGTCTACAAGATGAATTGCGTTTTTTCTACACTACAATTCTTAGTTTATACTGACGTGAGTAAGTAATTAAAAGGTCCATCTTATATCAAGACCGCAACCATGATTATAACTTATTGTTATCTTCGCTCGCGCAACCAATGTTCTACTTGATACCAATTATATATTTAAAATTGTTTGTAGGGTGCGGAAGGGTAGCTCGATTGTTGACACCACACAGATTCGAAACGGGCGTGCTTGGAGTTTCGAGCCCCTGTCCGCGTAACAATTTCTGGCCAACCCCTGATTGAGTTCCCGATAAGGACGAATCCGGTCTGCATGAATCTCCTTTTCACTACAATTCTTATTTTATACCGACATATGTAATTAATTAAAAGGTCAAGAATACTTATATCAACACCGCAACTTATTATAATTATTGTTGATCACCACCGCCCAACCAATGCTCTGTTTATTATAACTGAAATTTGTAGGGTACGGAAGAAACCAACTCCGATTGTTAGAGCACCAGATTCGAAGCAGACGCGTGCTTGAGTTCGAAGAGACCTGTCCGCGGCAATTTCTGGCCAGTACATGATGAGTTTCCAATAAGGACGAAACCGGTCTACTAGATGAATTGCCTTTTTTCTACACTACAATTCTTAGTTTATACTGACATGAGTAAGTAATTAAAAGGTCAAGTGCTTATATCAAGACCGCAACCTTGATTATAATTATTGTTATCACCACCCGCGCAACCAATGTTCGTTTAATTATATAACTGTTATTCGTTTGTAGGGTGAGGAAAGATGGCTCAGTTGTTAGAGCACCAGATTCCGAAGCAGACGTGCCCAGGTTCGAACCCTGTCCGCGGCAATTTCTGGCCAGTACATGATGAGTTTCCAATAAGGACGAAACCGGTCTACTGCATGAATTGCCTTTTCTACACTTTACAATTCTTACTTTATACTGAGATATGTAAGTAATTAATGGGCCAGGTGCTTACATCAAAACCGCAAACTTGATTATAATAAAAATTTCAATTATATACTAAATAATAATCCTCGGTAAGCCTTTCCTTTAGGTGGAGCTCATATGGCATCCTTTTCGACCAAAAGTTCCAACTAACCATACTCAAGCAATGTAAGGACGGCTTCTGAGTCACGATACCAGTGAGAACCAACCAATCAATTAAAATAAACAAGCTGTGCACCTGAAAATGTAGAAGAATGAAGATTTTACCGACCTTGGAGTACTATCAGTTGAACCGCAACTGTCAATTGTGGCATCAGCTCTTCACGTACTGAGAATTTGCTGCAGACACGACTCGAACACGATCATGTTTGATTCGAAGTCTGTAATTCTAACTACTGAGCCACGCTTCTTTACAGACACTAATTTAGAGACACCTATTAATAGAGTACATTATAAATAGTGAAGTAACATGTTTATTTAGTTTTTTCAATTTATTCTCAGTTGAAGTAAGACAATACTATATTCGTACTTGAAACAACATTGAAAAAATAGAAAATAATAGGTTTGTGTGTGAAACTGTAACGAAGCATATGGTAAAGTGCACTACATTATTAAATCCAACGCAACACATTTTATTTGTAATAAATGTAAAATGTGCGATCGTGGTTGCTTATTTGATGACTACTTCAATAAAACTAAATTGTTCCAAACAACGACTACGAAGGCATTTGGTTCGTTCTTAGGCGTAACCATGGAACTTCTCCAAAACACAGTCGAATTAGGTTTTTTGTTTGTCATGGCAATTATCGACCAATATTTATTTAGTAATTTGGTTCTATCTGAATTAGATTATCAATTATTTATGGCCTTAACTTTTTCAGCAAATCGGTTTAAAAGATCGGACCAAAACTCGATTGCGCAATCTGTAATGTGATTCTATTAGATTTATTTCACAAAAAAATCGTTTATGCTTTGCCACACTTAAATTCGGATTTGTAGCTAATATTTACACAGAATAATCTAAAATTCGAAGCGGGTTTCGATCATATCATAATAATAATATTTGCACCTATTCCGGTTTACTTCTAAAATTTATTTAAGTTTTCCTTATCCGATAAAAATTTGTATATGGATGTTAAAGATGTGTAGAGAAAACAAATGGTTACTTAATAGAGGAAACAAATTTGAAGAATCTAAACGGAAGATATTATTTCAAATAAATCAGATCATAAAGTTGAGAAGTATTTAAATAAAGGTTGCGAATTAGATACGTACACCAATTTCATTATACAAACATTTGTCAGTTTAAGATAAGAATTGTATAAGGTAGCATCAGCTATTTATCCAATAGATGGGTGTTTTCCTCATCGAGAACTGTTCAAACAATACTAAGAATTTTTACTGTGCACTGAGATTGAACCTAGAAACGTTTTTCATAGTGGTTTGTGAATCTATCACGGGCGCCACCCTATCAAAGTCTTTACAAAATTTTCAGCAACATACGATTTTAATACGATTCTTTGCTGCCTTATACAATGCCTATTGTATGCTGACAAATGTATATATAATGAGATTGGTGCTTATATCAGGCTCACAAATTAAACTAAACTAAATGTTATCAGCACCCGCACATTCATTGCTATTTTAATTAGACTTGAATGAAGGTAATACTGACTGGAACGTAATCGTTATACTGGATTCCTAGCTGATCAGGATACTTATGAGATTAGCTATAAAACAAAACATCCGAACCGGTAAGCTTTAACATACCTGAAATTTGTCACCGCGACTTTTCATTTTCTACGTTTTCATGAATGTGCGCCTCGTAAAATTACAGCAAAATTCACAATATGCATAGTTGCTCAAATTTATGTTACACAATTGAATTCCAACTACATTCCAAATATAGATGCTC
>JAQBSW010002457.1:40000-103176 GCA_029291075.1 Eudiplozoon nipponicum | reverse complement strand
ATCTTAGTTAATATTGATGAATTTATTTTTAAATTTATATTCTTTATATATATATATATATATATATATATGAATAAATTGATATCGTTTCCGCAGGTGGCGTTATGTGTGTTATATAATGTCAGATCGGATATAATTAGATGAAACATCAGGTTAATTGTGATATCGATTATGATTCACCTAAGGCAAAGGATGGCTAAATACATAAGTATGTACATAACTGAAATTTGCATGTATGGCACGACTTACTAGACGTAGTGTATAAGATGCCAGAGTGGAATAACTGCACCCTAGTTCGAGTCCCAGCCGCGCAACTCTGGCAATTACTTGATGAGTGCCTAATAAATACGGAACCGGTCTAATTGGAGCGTTACATTTCTTCTCTTTACCTATGTTTTTTTTTATACTCACAACTTTTTTTATAACATTCAAAACTTGTTTGTGCACTAATGCTTGGAATACAAAGAATTTTGAAACCTTTTGTTAGAACAACTGTTTTTGCGTGTTAACTTAAATAGCAGAAATTTTTTCGTCTCCTTTTGTAGTGCATCTTGGCGTTCAACTTGATTTATATATTCGCAAACTTCCAGTTCCAGTTCGCATTAAGCGATTGCGATCCCGCTCAGGTCTAATCCGTTCTAAGCTCGTTGGTGCATCTATGGCAACAGGTTAGTGATTGGTTTGTACTTAAACGTTGTCATCTTGATGATTCTAATTGTCATTTGAAATTGCACTTGCTACAGATTGTACAGAATAAACGGCTATAAAAATTATTTTTCCTCCTCATTTTGCATTCAAATCAGTGCTTACAAATAGCTACGCCGTCCGATTGTGAATACAACCAAATTTAAATTACATTTAATCTCAACGGATGAACACCTTTCAACCAGATATTCCAGTTTGTTTTTTTTTAATTTGTTGCAAAAATTCTTCACTACTTTGAAGTTAATTATTGAGTTTCATATTGATTAAATCCGATTACTATGATTCTAAAACTTGTGTAAAGCTTACATTCATATTATCTGAAGGTCATAAAGATAGTTAAACCAAGTTTGTAAACCAAAAAATCATTTGGCGAAACTATTTTTATCATTAAAAATCATAATTAGTACTCTACTATATATATATATATATATATATATATATTTATATTCTGTGTAGTATTTAAAGGCAATCTACAATAAAGATATATATATATATATATATATATATATATATATATATATATATATATATATATATATATATATTTTTTCTCTAAAATAGTAAGTATAGCATAGAGGTTAAAAATTTATATAAAATTGAAAATTATGTAACACATAAAATTCCATTCACGAAAGTATTGATTTGCATGACTATGAACTAAATGATTCTGGATTAATATCCCAACTGCAACGATTAAAGCTACTTCTGAGGAGTGCCAAATATGAAAGAAACCGGACCAAGAGGTTAATTGAAATTAAACAATTATTTATTATGCGGGTGGGGGTAACAATTCTTTAAACCAGGTTTGCGAGCTTGAAGTAGGCACCAATCCCAGTGTATTTAACCATCTGTCGAAAACCATAGCCAAACTACCGACAGTCGTACGCATTGGCACGTTTTGAACTTCCCTGATCATCATCAGAATACGACGGTAAAACTGACTAGCGAGGATAAAACTCACCTCTAGTAGTCTCGCATACATTGTACTTGACTGGAAATGTCAGCTGCCTAATTTCTAGGCAGACACGAACAATAAAATTTTGAGCGACACAACGGAACACTCGCGCTCATTCGAGACTCATTCCTGCATCCAGATTTCGAAATTAAGTTTCTCATGATCCAACATTCTCCCGACCTTGAAAAATTTCACTAAAAGTCCATCGGCTCCAGCGACATTTCGGTCCCTAATGTGGCTGAAAGTGTACCAGTCTATCAATAAGTAGTTTTAATATCAGTTGCACAACAATATCGATGGATTAATTCATCAATAATCACGCCATCTGCGATATTGGCGAAAGTGCTGAGCTCCAGAAATTGTATATGCCCGTTCTGTCCTGACAGAATTAATACTAATAAAACTTTGTATTTGAGTCTACAATTTCGACGCCGCTTCCAATCATTTACTTGCTTTAAGCCAACGTTGCTTACTCCAAAGCTCTTGTGGTGCTTACGGGTCTGAGTGCGATCTCTTTTTTTTCACATGTGATGCTGTTTCTGGAAGAATTTTGGTATTACTACAGACATTTAGCGTGTGCATAAGTTTCTCGGCGGTAGCATGGACAACATTGAAGGCTTGTTGCACTTTTTATCCATTTTATATGTATGAATATGCGTACGGTATACAAGCGCCCACATGGACAGAATGCCATTAGATATCTTTTGAACAAAACATTGTGAACATATCCACTGATTAATGCAGTAGAGAGTACACGTGAGATGCTTTAACGTCTTTGGCCTGTACTCAGCAGAGTGGCTTGAGCAATTTGTACAACAGGATCTATTAAGGTGTGGCATCTTAATATTGTAAAGCGACCCTGCTTGTTACGCGATAATTCGTTTTAGGACCTAACGCGATCAAGCGTGCTTGCCTGAAAAGCAGATCTAATGTTTGCAATCTTTTGATATATCACGTTTGGATAGAATGTAGAGTAGTACATTGTGATCCACTGAGTCAAACTAGCTTTTCAGTCCGGAAAGGCGGCTGTTGTAGAACAGCGATATACATTTCGCTGTTCAGGAATTTGTCTTAAGTTATAAGCATTATATGTGCACTCCTTTCCTGGCCGGAATCCGGCTTGTCCTTCTCTAGTATGTGATTTACGCGAAGTGCTAAGACGGCGTAAGTAAATCATGGCAAATTACTTAGATACGACTGGAGTCAAATTTATATCACAATGATTATCATAAAAGTTACGATTTATTTTTTAGATTGGAATGGTTGAAAAATAAGCCAGAAATCAGTTACAAGACGAAATATTTTGTCGATTTTTCAAAATGAAAATTTTTCATAATTTTTACCGGTCCTGTTGATCAATATCCTGTTCATCTCCTTAGTTTGCAAAATAACGGGATATTTGACCTTCTGAGACATGACCTTTTTCACTGGCTGTTTCTTTTTGTTTTAGATTAAGGAACAATATTGCCAGAAAATTAGGCATTGAGAAGTTAATTATACAATGAAGTGATAATTTAACGTAAACATAATTTCAATGTTTTTATCCTTAATTGACATCAAGGTTAGTTTACAGGGCAAGTCTAGAAGTTGTTTAGCAAATGATTAATGCATTTGACGATCAAATGCAAAATTAAGCTTGTGAACGTGTGTGTGAATGTAGTTGAAACATTGTTGTGAGTGTGAGGACCATATGGAAGAGAGTAATGCGTAATTGATTTCATGTATGAATAAGTTGGTAAGAGAATGGTTTGAAGAAAACAAGGCAGTTTTCTAATAACAATAATATAGGAGAATGTGATTACGAAGTGCGTGTGTTTAATTGAGTTACGCCTTGCAAAGGTTAGAAGGGTAGAAAATAAGCTCATTGCTAAATCACCGACTTGCCCTTCTTTCCCATCATTATAGTCCATATTTGTTGCTCTTGGGAATAATTGGTTGAGATAGCTGGTTCTATCGTTTTTATTATTTTCATATAATTGGCCATATTATAGCTAATATAGTTATTAGTAAAGAGATATTAATTATTAATAATAATAATAATCAATTTTTCTTATACCTACCGTTGTTTTACATCAAATACCCTCGCGTGTATATAAGGTGTGGGATTAGACTCTGTTGCCATTATTTAACGTCTTAAATTATTCATGCAGAATAAAGAGAAAGTTCATTGCCTATGATTGTAGGTAACAAATGTTATGAACAGTTATAATTTTCGTAGTTTCGTTAAAAACAGATGTAGATCATATGCTCAGAGTTGGCTTATCAGTTTTTGTTCTTGAGATTGACTTTCAGTGTTTCACATGAAAATTAATAGCTTCTTTAAATTAAGTTTGCGAGTTTTAAATAGAATAGGATCCGCCAACCGCACAATATGGCAAAACTACCACCAGTCGAATATACTAGAGCATTTTGGTCTTCAATAGTCATCTGAGCTCGCCGAAATACTCACTAACGAGAAATAAACCGCATTTTTAGTAAAGTGCAATTTATGCGATTCTGCTGGGTGCGGGAACCACATAATTCCGTGCTTCATATGTGCGTTGTGGCTTAGTCCTCCTTAGCCAGTCTAACGCCGTGTTCTGATGATTACCACGGAATCTCAAAACGCGACAGTTGGACTGATGGTAGTTGTGCTATGTTGTATGTTTGGTTATAAACAAGGTGATGTGGGTTTATTTCGAATTCACAAACTTGATTTAATGAATTGTTATCATCGCCGCAACAACCAATGATTATTTAACTAATTGTGTAGCGAAAGCTGCAAACAGTTAATGTTCGTGACTGCATAGAAATTGTGTAGCCGACATTTACAATCAAGTACAATGCATACGAGACTAATAGAGAAGAGAACCGCATATGTAATTTTTCTTTACGTGCATATGCATTGCGGTTTGATCCTCGTTAAACAGTTTTCCGTTGCACTCTGATGATGATCATGAAAATCGAAACGCATCAGTAGGTGTAACTGGCGGTTGTTTTGCTATGTTTAACAACAATTGATTGCGCGGGTGGTGGTAACAATTCTTTAAATCACGTTTTCCAGCTTCAAGTAAACACCAATCCAATTCTATTTAACCAGTGGTCGAACAACATAACAAAACTACCGCCTGCCGCAATGCACTGACGCGTTTCGAACTTCCATGATCATCATCAGAGTACGAGGAAAAACTGACTATCGAGGATCGAACCGCATTGAATATATATGAAAATCAAATTTAGATATGCGGCTCTCACCTCTAGTAGTCTTGCATACATTGAACTTGACTGGAAATGTCGGCTGCACAATTTCCGTGCAGTCACGAACATTAACTGTTTGCAGCTTCCGCCATATATACATATACTTACAATCTTCTAGGATATTGTACCGTCCTATTATCCCACATTCATCACCCAAATATATAGTGGTTAAAGGGTGTAATACCGGCTCCTACTGATGAGTCGCCAGTAAGCACGAAGCGAATGTGCATGAGATTAAACTTTTCGTTCATGCTGCCTTTGGTTTATCCTTCTGGTCACAACTAAACTAATTTGTTACTAGGTTTGCAACACCTTATACATACTTGCATATATATTAGCTCTCCGCAACAAACAGTATTTAACTGTTATATATTGAATTGAATGATGTCATGCTTACCGCGAAATGTGAGAACTGATATTGATCAAGGCCAGAGTGCATGGATTTACTGGAGTAACAGGTGTTCATAAATTATTGTAATTCTCAATATCGGTAAACTATAGCATAAATTAATATCTATCATATTGGTACCATATACCGACTCGGAAACCATAGTTTTAGTACAATGTACCTTTTCGGTACAATAATGTTGATATCGGTTACTAACACAATAGACATAGTGTTAGTATCCTTTACAGATTTTGTATATATATTATATAGTGTGAGTTAGCGTTGAAGTCGCATTGTCGTAGACTTTATATGATGTTAGCTTCACTATTGCAGGTTTACACATTCGTCTAGGAGATTGAACCGTCCTATTATCCCACATTCTTCACCCAAATGGCGTAATACCGGCTCCTACTGATGAGTCACCAGTAAGCATGAAACGAATGTGCATGAGATTATACTTTCCGTTCATGCTGCCTTTGATTTATCCTTCTGGTCTCAACTGAACCAATTTTTTACTAGGTTCGCAACACCTAATACATATTTGCATATATATTAGTTCTTCGCAACAAACAGTATTTAATCTATAATTTTCTAATGATTTGAACTTAACTAGGTATAGAAGACGCATTATTTTTCGAATATCTCTTCTCAAGTAGCATTCTGCCGACTTGGAAGGTCATTTATATTGCAATTGCTAAGACACACTGGAGCGTATTGTAAAATATTCCTCAGTTATTCTAATCTGCTGAATCTGTGGCTATGCTAGTTCGATGACGTCATTGCATTATAAACGAAGGACCAAGTATGCATAAAATACTAACTTAGCCAACCAAACACTATAAACGAATCGCTTAAAGTCATAGTTAAATAAGAAGAGACTGAACAGCCAACAGCTTTTATGCGTACAAGCCAAGAGTGCCCACAAATTTTGAAACCAATTTATCAGAAAATATACATTGTTTATGCGACAATGAATCAAACAACACGTGTACAGATAAAATTCACAGGGAAAGTTTCAAAAACTTTATGTAGGTGTATGTATGTACGAAGGTATATATGAATTTCTGTATGTAAGTAGGTATGTATGCATTCCTGTATGTATGTATGTATGTGTGTATGTATGTATGTATGTATGTATATATGTATGTATGTATGCATGTATGTATGTATGTATGTATGTATGTATGTATGTATGTATGTATGTATGTATGTATGTATGCATGCATGCATGTATGTATGTATGTATGTATGTATGTATGTATGTATGTATGTATGTATGTATGTATGTATGTATGTATGTATGTATGTATGTATGTATGTATGTATGTATGTATGTATGTATGTATGTATGTATGTATAGTATGTATGTATGTATGTATGTATGTATGTATGTATGTATGTATGTATGTATGTATGTATGTATGTATGTATGTATGTATGTATGTATGTATGTATGTATGTATGTATGTATGTATGTATGTATGTATGTATGTATGTATGTATGTATGTATGTATGTATGTATGTATGTATGTATGTATTTATGTATGTATGTATGTATGTATGTATGCATGTAGAGATTTAGGCATATTTGTATGCTTAGATGTATGTATGTAAGTTGGTATGTTATTACCTGTGTATAGATGCATGTATTCACGTATATATGGATGTATGTCTGTATGTATTCACTGATTTTCAATGGTTTGTTAAAACTACAGTATATAGAAATCGTTTTGGTGATACAAAAATTTTTTTCTTAAAATCCTTTATTTTAATGTTTCTCTTCGTCCGTTGGATCCATAATTTCGAAGTATTTACGTTGAAATTAAATTTAACGCTTTGTAATCTTGTTTTTTTAATATTTTACCAAAGTAAATATTCGGTTAACTCCAGTTTAATAGACACTTGAGATTACTGGGCGCTTTGAAATCTCAGTTCTTTATTAAAATTTAGTTTTTTTCCGTGTTTCAGTTGTGTATTGTCCTATATATTCTTGCTGTATAATTTATTTTATTGTCGCTTTATATTTTTCATGTTTGGACCGTTATATTGCCATTCTTGTCGCGAAAATTGTTGATTTGTGGATAAAGGTGCGACATTAACTTTTTTGGATGCTCACTGTGAGGTTACCGAAAAGTGGATGGAGTCACTTTTGCTGGCTATTTGGAGAAATCCAAAAGCTGTGGTTTGCCCAATCATCGATGTCATCAGTGATCACACTTTTGAATACATTCTTGGTGAGTCATTTATTTATTTTTAGATTTTAATGCCTTGACGAGATTTTGGCAATTTTTTATATTAATTTATGTTCGATGAAAATCTTTTATAGCAAAAATTTATCGTATCGATTCTTTACGTTCACTTCATAGGATAGCATAGCATTTGTGCAACATTCGAAGGACTAGTATGGAACTTTTTCTATTAAGTTCCTAATAGGTACATTTAAATTACTATATTCAAGGTTGCGATCTTGATATAAACACCTGAGACATTAAGTACATAAATTTATCAGTATAGTGTAGAGAAGGCAATTAATCCAGTAGACCGGTTTCGTTCTTATTTGAAACTCATCACGTACTGGCCCAAATTTTCCGTGGACAGGACTTGAACCTGGGCATCTCGTCTTCAGAATCTGGTGTTCTAATCACTGGTCAGTACGTGATGAGTTCCCAATAAGGACGTAACCGGTCTATTGGATGAATTACCTTTTCTACACTATACAATTCTTGGTTTATACTGACAAATATATGTACTTAATGGGTCAGGGGTTTATATCGAGATCGCAAACTTGATTATACTAATTTTTATCACCGTCCGCGGAACCACGGTTCGTTTAATTATACAGGTACATGTAAATGCAAAGTATTTAATCAGAATAGGTTATTTAACAATTTTGGAATCATTTCATTTTGGAATTTGGATGGTTAGAATGGGTTTTAATTTTACGACAACGCCGTTCATATAATGTTGACTGCATTGGTCAGTGGGAAATTTGTTTCCATCGTTTCTACAACAAGTAGGAGCGATTTATTGGTACCATGTTCCTATTCGGCAGCCATAGTTTTGGATTCAGATACTCACCTAATAGAGATAGTGTTGTTAAAATTTACAGGCTTGGTATATATTATTTATAGTGAGTTGGCTTTGAAGTCGCATCGTCGAAGACTTTATATGAAGTTAACTTCACTACTGCTGGCATACACATTCGTGTAGGAGATGATGTCCTCCATTTGTTTCAAATTTCTTGACCAAATATGTAATTAGGGTAGGGCGTAGAACTGACTCCTGCTGACAAGTCGCCTGTATGCACGAAACGAATGTGCACTTGAGATTGTACTTCTCGTTCATGCCGACTTTGGTTTATCCTTCTGGTTATATTTAAACCAGTTTGTTACTAGATGCGTAACACCTAATTCACAAACATCCTGATCGATAATTTATTGAAATCAAGTTTGCGAGCTTGAAGTAAACACCAATCCCATTGTATTTAACTAGTTGTTGAACAACATAACAATCGATAGGTTGAATTATGTGTTCAAAGTTTTGTTGTCTTTAATTGATGTCAGTTTCTGCAGACGCAATATTTCTTTATATACGAGAACTTTGAATAATTATTGCAAAAATGCCTGTTCAAATATACAATTCTTCGGGGCAGTAATTCTATTTGATCAACTAGTTGAATTTCTACACAGCCTGTAAATTGTCGATTATTACAAACATTTATTTCACATCAGCACGAGCTACCTGTAATGGCCCTAATTAATCAGCCTGTAGGAATTGATTTTTCTTTGTGGCATTGAACGCCAGCTGTGTGACCATTCGGTCGTTGCGGCTTTAGTTGTTGCAGATGTCGTATTCCTCACTATTCTTTTGAATTTCCCTTTTCATTCGGCCCCATAACAGCCTGCTCTACAGCGTTTCTGACATCATATTGGAACCAAAATTGCTCAAATTCTCGTGCCAAAATGGAATTACTCCCATCGGTAAACCCTTTGACACGTACTACTGCGTCGCTTCACAGTCTTTGCGGAGCCTGCACCCATACCAAATAGAGGACTCCATTGGTTTTTATCAAATTTAGCCTACTCCTTCGTTCCGAACTAATAAGTTTATCTACCATGTTTTCCATTCTGTTCTCATTTGCTTTGTATTACTTTCTTATGAAGAAGTATTATTTTTTTGAACAATCAGCGTTTTAGCGCGCAGAAAGTAGTTGTTCTTGTGCGTATATGCATGGGGAGAATTAGCATTTCATTGTTACCTGGACTCCTGAGATTTGTATACGTTTGAAAATTTCAGTATCATTCAACAGGTTTGAACTATCACTTAGCGTTTAGTTCGGTGACTAGATATTTTAAGTTTCAATATTCCTCGACGCATGTCATGTCCTAATGTGCATCGAGTTGAAAATATTTTCCCAATGCATAAAAGAACTATTATGTCGAAATCGAGCTGATGGCGATAACTTGCCTTTCGGTTTGGTCAGTTGATAATACTGTCTTTGGCATATCTCTCCAAGATTAGATCGTACCTCATTTCCAGTGGTCAGTACGAGTGATGTGGAGGCTTTGGAGTGAGGAGGCGAGTCCGCTCCCACTGACCACGTAGACGAACTCAATGCGTACTCGTAAATGGGGATTATTCGGATTTTTTCGGACGAAATATTGCGAATCTACCACACACGAAAGAAAACTGTGGATGCTTTAAATGTGATGATGGCACTGCACAATTCAGAACATTCTTTCAAGAGATATTTGTCATATCTCATTATTCTATATACTCAATGTTAAGCTTTTATTCAACGGTATAGTCCAACGGGCATCTCGATGTGCAGAGTTTAGTGTGCTACGAAATATGGTGACAAGTAACAGCATGTGGCCACTTTTAGATGATAAAGTAAACGTTTCTCGTTACATGTTTCAGGATTATGCTTATTTACCAATTCACCTAGTTGGGCCTCATTGGGAAGTGATTATTTGACTCACTAAAACAGGTTGTTAAGTGTCCTTCTACTCTGTTGTTCGACGACTGCTTAAATACAATGGGATTGGTGTTTACTTCAAACTCGCAAACTTGATTTAAAGATTCTATCCACTTTACTGTGGGTTCACCTTTATTATGCAATACAAAATCCTTCTACTTTGTATATATTAAGCCGTAGAGGGGCAGCGGTATCATAATGAGCCCGATTACTGCTTGTAATAATAGAGACTATTTTCGAGGGGCTCTTTTAGATGAACAAATGTATGTTACAATCGATGTGCTGAACGAGTAGTATTATAGATTTTATGTTAAATAATATATGCCTATTTCTATATTATATATTCCATTTAATAATTTTTTAAATAGAAAATCCTTCTATGACTGTTCAATATATTTTCCCCATTTAGATATTTTGTTATATTTCTCAATTTACTTTTGTTTTTGTTGCTCAAACAGTGTTGCAAATTATCTCCGGATGAATAAAGATGAATGGTGTATTCTTTTTGCAGCACCGAACACTGTGACTGGTCTGTGAGATTCATAATAACAGGAATCGGTTTATTTGTCTATTGTAGAAAAGGAAATTCATCCCATAGGCCAGTTTAGTTCTAATAGGGAACTCTTCGCGTACTGGCCCGAGTTTACTGCGGACATAGCTCGAATCTTGTATGCCTAGGTTCGAGCCCTGTCCGCGGCAAAGTATGGGCAGTAAGTGAATAGGTTTACTGATAGGTTTACGCTAAAATGGTATTTGTGCGTTTTGTATATCAGGGATGAACGGTTAGTTTTAAAATTTTCATTTTTCTTGTGCAGGTTCGGACAGTACCTGGGGAGCATTTGACTGGCGCCTTGTGTTTCACTGGTATGATGTTGCAGAGCGTGAGCTAAAGAGGCGTAATAATGATCACAGTGTGCCAGTTCGCACTCCAGCAATGGCAGGCGGACTTTTCACCATAAGGCGTGATTACTTTTTCCATGTAAGCTAAATTATTCTACCAAATCGCCATGGTAAACTGTTTATTCCGATTGTAGAATAACACGTTTTCGACATTATCTGAGGAGGTTTTCGATTAATCAGGTTATGCAGGAAACGTTAATTAAAGCTTTCGCCTAAGTTTGACTGTTTGATGCAACTTAGCTTCGTTTTCCTCTATTGCGAGTCTCTCTGATGGCCAGAGTTTTCTTTGTTTTCCACGGCATTTTAAATTAAGATAGTGCATTACACACATTGTAAATCAGATAGTCGGAGAATCGAATTATGTGAATAAACACAGCAACCGCATATCAGTCTGAATTTTATATGGATTAAAGTCTGTAAAACATTCACTGTTGTCCTGTGGGTACGTTTTCTCATGAAGGTATAGCGTATAATGCAAAAGTTGTTTCAGTCCATAACCTGTATCAAAGTATGTGCTGACATTCCCTAACGCTATTGTAAGCTATTTTGAAGATGACTAGCAGAACTACCTCCTTAGTAATGAAGTCCGGTAGTGGCATTATGCGCACTAAATTCTCAGCAGCTGGCGGTAGTTTTGTTATGTTGTTCGACGACTGGTTAAATACAATGGGATTGGTGTTTAGTTCAAGCTCGCAAACTTGATTTAAAGAATTGCTACTACCACCCGCGCAAACAATTATTGTTAAATTGTATTGCCTATATTTGTATATGTGGCGATAGCTACAAACAGTTAATATTCGTGACTGCATAGAAATTGTGCAGCCGACATTTCCAGTCAAGTTCAATGTATGCAAGACTGCTAGAGATGAGAGCCGCATATCTAAATTTGATTTCCATATATATTCAATGCGGTTTGATCCTCGATAGTCAGTTTGCCGTCGTACTCTGATGATGATCATGGAAGGTCGAAACGTGTAAGTGCGTGGCGGCTGGTTGTAGTTTTAATATGTTGTTCGACGACTGGTTAAATACAGTTGGATTGGTGCTTACCTGAAGCTCGCAACCTTGATTTAAATAATTGTTCTCAGCCACCCTTGTTTGTCCATTAGGAGTCTGTTGCTTGGCAATACTATTTTTTCATCATAAAGATCAATAAATCAGCTTATAAAAATGGAGCTTCATTGCTGCATAGCCATAATATAATGATCATGGGTATTTCTTCGCATTAAAATACTGCCACCAATTTCCAAAGACTTATACTTCAGATTAATTGTTGCTCTATTACGCTAATGCTTTAAGCTTTTATGCGTACATCTTATTATATTTACCATATGCTTCACATTTATAAGCACAAAAATACATAATTATATATATATATATATATCTAGATGACGCACGTATATCTAGTGAACCGCCAGTTATAGCCATATTGTATACCAATAAGAATAAATGAAGTTTTTTAAATGAAATTGAGATTTTTAAAATTTATTTAAATCATGGTTGCGAGCTTGATATAAAAACTAATTCAATTTTATATAAATTTGTCAGTATAAACTAAATATTTAAATCAAGTTTGCGAGCTTGAATTAAAAACCAGTAACATTGCATTTAACCAGTCGTCGAACAACATAACAAAACTACCGCGATATTCGACGAATAGTTAAATTAAATGGGATTGATGTTACTTCAAGCTCGCAAACTTGATTTAAAGATTTGCTACCACCATCAGCGCGTTCAATTACTGTTTAATAGTATAAACTAAACATTGAATAATTTAGGAAAGGTAATTCATCCTTTCGACTTGTTTGGTCCTTATTGGAAACTCTTAAAGTACTGTCCAGGACTTTGCCGCGGACTGATGGATAAACAGTCGAAGCTGGATATTATTATTTTCTATATCGGTTAATTGTTCACACAGTGCCACGTCCTCAGTAACCAAATTACACTTGATTGTGCGAATATTTGTTGGAAGCTAGTGTAAAGCGTTCCATTAGAGAGCATCGGTGAATTTGGCCCTATTGGAATTGCCTCTATTGACACACACACCATACGAGAGATCTTGATGGCGAAGGTTTCAAGTATATGGTGTAAATTATTGTTTCTGATTTCATGATGTTTTTGTTTAAGAAGCAAGAAAATATCATACTTTTATTGGATTAAACCTTCTGCAAAAGTTAGTTTTCATTCTACTTTCTGTTGCTAAATAATTCAAAATTTCCTAAAGCATGCTATATCTGATACATACGCGTATTTATTAGACATTTTGTCATAAGGAAATTTGTTTTTCATAAAACGCTAGTTATTAGTTGAGAAAGATATAATTAAACAGCAAGAAAACTGTCAAGAATTGCCCGAACTTATCGGATTTGAATTCTGTCTGATTGCGTGCTGTCATACTTCATTTTTGGTGTATGTGTGTCTGTGTTTTTGTTCGTCTGTTTGCGTTTATGCCTTTTTCTGCATATGTGATAACGGAAAACTGTTGTACATATTAAATATTTTCTAAATCAGAAGGATTAACAAGGATTATACTGACATGATGAGTTGTTCAAAGATTAATTAATTATTTCAACAAGACAGCGCAACTGTGAGCTGGGCAATTTATTTGACACAGTTTTCTGTGGATGTTGATTGAATGTTTTTTTTGGATTACTTTGGACACCGATGGAAATTTTTTCCTGAAACTGACTACCTGGTATGCTATGCTGCGTTATTTAATTAAATAACAATTCAATAATATGCAAAATACTAATAAGTTTCGGCTTCCATTGCCGTAATCAGTGCACGATAAGGAAACACCTGATTGGGATCGTAGGACATGAATTGTTTCTAAGTTGAGTTACACTGAATCACCATTAGTTTGAATATTGCTTTACTTGTTAACATTAGTTGGTATATAACTGAAATTTTTGTGTAGCGTGCGGCATCGTGGCTTGGTGGTTAGGGTCACAGACTCGGAAAAAGACGTGTTCATGTTTGAGACCTATTCGTGGCAAAAATTGTGAACAGTAATTGAAGAGTCGCAAATAAGGATGAAACCGGTCTACTCGATGACTTGTCTTTCTACATTAGACAACTCTTAGGTTATACTGACGAACATATGTATATAATTGGATTGTGGTTTATGTCACGATCGCAACTCGCGCAAACAATGATCGTTTATTTATGTGGCTTTCCTTGTCTGGTTTGATGCCTGCACACCTTCTAGTTACTCACAAAGCAAATCTTTGTCAGCATACTCTTTGTTTCTTAAGTTGTTAAATTCAGCACTGATTCCATATGCGCCAAGCTATAAACTAAGGTTATTTGGATTTTCAGGCTTTAAACAACCGTGCCCCATATTGTTATCAGTTGTTCATTATGGTAGAAATACTGTCATTCACCTCATTAATATGGTGTTGCGTGATCTAGTCATACAAGTTATAGGCTGTGAGGCCGACATATCCCAGTCAGTCATGTCAGAAATGTGAGCATCACTCTTACCGGTACTAAAGAACTCCAATTTTTCGGTATAAAAAGCACTTGTGCTTAAAATGTTTACGTCGATAGCTGTCAGTTTTTTCCGAGATAATATGTTTTAGTACGAGGAGGAGTTAAGGCAGTAGGCTTGAGACATAGTTGAGAATCATGGCAGAATTCGCACCATCATATATAGTGATTTTTCAGCCGCTTTTGTTTCTTTTCTAAGTGCCTCTATGTAGAGACTGATAAATCTCGAGAATATGGCTCTGGGCTCTATTTGAGCTCATTGTGCAGATGTTTAAATTGAATTTATTCAAATATATGAAATTAACATTTAGTTCAATTCCTATAATTCGATTTGAATATAACAGCTCGCACGATATGTTTCCTAAAGCCAGCAATTAACGTCTTGACAAATATTCAGTCAAATTTTATTTTTATTTAACACATTTGGTGTTGCGTAGAAGAACTATCACTCGATCTCAGTTTTGACGCATTCTATAATTGTTGAAATATTCTGCTCTGTTTGCAGTGCCTTTTCTGATTGCAATTCTGTCAAAATTTATCTACACTTGACATCTGCTTCTAATCAGTGCATAATCCAGCATGCTAGCATAGTGTCGCGTTGTAATGTATGCAAGAGTACACACGCCTGAATTAGAATAATGGCTTTTAAGATTGACACACATTTGCTTTTCTTATTTTCTGGCTTAAACGTTTCTTTCTTGCTCAAACAGAAAGTCGTTCGTCACTTTTGTTATTTTGCACTGTATTTCAGTTATTAACTATTCATATTGTTCACTAGCCGACTTACTTGTCACATCTTAAAATTTCGGCTTTGTTTATTTTTCTAAATTTTTGGCGTTTGCATAATCGAGCAGTGAGGTGTAACGTGGATTTTTCATCGCTATTGTTTCTATATGCCATGAAATTAACAATTTCAACAAATATACTAATTTGGATAACTCGAAGCTAAAGCAGTTCTCATTTAGACGGCTGACGGATAATAGATAGTGACACATATAACTTTATTATAAAGTATTTAATTCAAGGTTGCGATCTTGATATGAACATCGTTACCTTTATTTATATACATTTTTCAGTATAAAATAAATTTTGTATAATGTAGAAAAAACAATTCATCTACTAGACCAGTTTCATCCTTATTGGCAACTCTCCAAGTAATATACAGAATTTGACGAGGACCGTACTTGAAGAGTTCCAAAAAAGGACGAAACCGGTCTGCTGATTGAATTTTCTTTTCTACATTGAATAATGTTTAGTTTATACGAACAAATTTATATAGTTTAACTTTAGTATGAACCATGAATTGCCTAAACGGATAAAGTTATCCCTATTGTTGAAACCTATCATTATTCTTCCTTCAGTTTAATCGATAGATATCACCTTTTAATATGTTGCCACGCATGAGCTCTAAAAGCGTTTACGGCGATGATTTATAATGCCATACTTTTAAAAACGATACAGAATACGCATCGCGTAACGCAAAGGGGACTTCCAGTTTTCTTAAATTTTCATCAAATTGTCAATGAACAGGCCTAGGTTTATTCAATAGTATGGATATTGGGATCTTTAGTAACTTGCTGTGTAGAAGAATAACTTATTTGTTTGCATATTTGGTTTCATGTTATCAACTAAATTTCTGCTTGTTCTTATCTATTTTATTGAGTATACTGGGTAATTTGCAAACTACTAACATGACTAATGCTTCAAAGTGTATCAGTTTAGCAAACAATGAGCTTTTCTACTGAACTTCTAAAATTCTAATGACATACTCAGTTATGTAGGTGGTCTATGGAACACTTTTACGGAAGTTACGCAGTTTTGTTAATATTTCCTCTTTTATATGGAACCAAAAAAATGAACGTTAGACGAAGTTTCACTGCTGAAATTTTTGCAGTGCAATTTTGCTTGTTCTTCATGTGTTTTGGGTTTACGCTATTTTGGGTGAATCGTGATAAGTTTTGCATATAACACAAACTCATAGTTTTTGAATACGCCGTATGGTCTAATTCTGGTAAGTATTTAATTATCGTGAAATTGGGTTTATTTATTGCTGATAAAGGTGAACGCTGTAATCTCTGATTTATTGTACATTAAACTTAAGTCTGGTAATACGACATGTTTGAAAAATGTCGTTTCAACATGGCAGCACAGTTAATTTTATTAAAGCAGTCGTTTTCCTACCATCGTTTTTATCGTTGGATAAACTAAATTCCGACTATTTCGGTTGTAATAATTGGTAGAATAAATCGAATTTACGTTAGTTCGTGATAAATTTTATGTATAACACCAACTCATAATTTCTGAACACTCCGTGTGGTCTATTTCTGGTAGGTACTTACTTCTCCGAAAATTGGGTTTATTTATTGCTGATAACAATGAATGCTGTAATCTCTGAGTTATTTTACATAAAGCCTAAGGCTGGTTGTTCGCCATGTTTGAAAATGACAAGCTTTGTAGACCGATAAATTTGCTCAATTTTGTTGAGACCTCTGCCTAAACAGAAATGTGCGAACCTATCAGATCTGATCCACTGCTATTCGATGTGTCATCACCATCAACTTCAGTTAAGTAACGAAAATTTGGCCAGTTGGTACGCTGCTTAATAAGGCTACTTAGAAGCCTTGTTCACCAGGCCACAGAAAATTTGAACCAAAAATATCTAGATAGAACCCTATTACCTTTTATATCGATCAAGTCATCATGTCGCGGCGTACACACAATAACAAAGAGCTCCATATGTAAGGGAGTATTCGCGGAAGTCTAGCTGCAAACAGGATCCAATTGGGTGGTCTGTTTAGTTCTGCATTATTAGCATTAGCTCTTTTGGAAGTTACTTTGTAGGATAGCTTGATTCGTTCTTATATATGCAACTTTTTCCAATATTTTTTTATAAAAAGCCATAATTAGGAAGCTACAAAATCCATTAATTGCATTCAATATTCTGAAGTAACTAAATGCCAATTTTATCTATACTAATTGAATATACAGTTTTATATTACAGGAGAAAATATGTCTTAGCATTGAAATACATATGGCGTCATTTCAATATTTTCTTCTACCAAAATGTTTGAAATTAAAATAATTTAAAGTGATTGACAGGTTTAAAATCTAGTTCTTAATTGGAGTTTTGATTTATCGTTCCAGGATATAATTGCTTAACTGTGGACGCGCATCAGACGCGAGAGTAGGTTATTTATAAAAAAATGTTTATGTTGTTTTTAACAATCATTTCACTTTTGCCAATTATTCGAAAATGTTATGCATAGTTGGGAGCATACGATCCTGGCATGGAGATTTGGGGCGGGGAAAACATTGAAATGTCTATTCGCGTGTGGCAGTGCGGTGGTGAACTTTTGATCGCGCCGTGCTCCCGAGTGGGTCACGTGTTTCGACGGAAGTCACCGTACACATGGCCTGGTGGCGTAAACCACGTGCTATCACGCAACCTTATACGCACTGCAAACGCATTGATGGACGAGTTCAACGTGTTCCCGTTAAAGGCTAATACCAGTAAGCAGAAAAATGTTGACTTTTTGCTTTCTGACATGTATTTATCGCTTCTTGTACCTTCATGCTATAAATATATTTGCTTCGGAATGTGGAACTATCCATATATATATATATATATATATATATATATATATATATATATATATTGCGTTTTCAATTGATTATGCTAGTGGTAACAAATTTGACACGTCTTTACTTCTGTTTCTTGTTTTGGCTAGTTGGTAAGTGTGTATCCGTTTGTGTTTGTGTGTGTGCGTGTTTGCATGTAAAGGTCATTCTCGCAGTATTGCAAAGTGATGTCTGAGATCTGGTCATTATTGTTTTGATGGCTTGAGAATTAAACATTTGTGCGCATTGTTCACTGTTACATGTACGAGTGCTATTTTTCCAGTGTAGTTGATCGTTTCACCTTGTTGCGCAAATTTATAATTTCCACATGGTAACAGCGCCAGTGTGGATTGCAGTGTTAAACGCTCATATTGTTTGGAGACTTCTGTCACCGTATGCGCTTCTGTTATTTCCACTTCAGTTTGTTGCCAATCCGATTGTATGTTTGTTGATTCTAGTCGAGGGCCTGTTTGTTCTTGACTGGATACTAGTAGATTGTTGTTGAATTTTGTTATTCTTGGCCAGTCGATTAGAATATCATGTTGATGAAACTTTTGAATATTAAGGTCAGGTGCTTGTTTATATATATATATATATATATATATATATATATATATATATATATATATAGATAGAAAAGTCACAATTTCCAAAGCAAATGTACCCCGGTTTGAGCCCAGTCTGCGAGAAATTCTTAACATTACTTGACAAATTTCCAACAAGGGTGGAACCGGTCTACTAAACGAATTGCCTTTGCTATTTGATGCAATGCTTAATTTGTGCGACCGCCATATATACAATGACAATCCTGCCATTGGACTTAAATGTTATGTAAAGTGGGCGTATGCATGTAATCATGTTCATGTATTGATGAATTAATAGGGTTTTTAGATATATAGAACTATAGTCACTAAACCGTTATATTGCTTAAATATAGATTTCTATTTAAGCATTTTTAACGTTTAATGGTTGGATAGCATATTAAAACTGCTGTTGAAAGATTGCAATGAATTTTTACAAATAGCATAACTCAATATCGGATATTTTAGCATGAATTGTTTCTGTGAACCATAAAGTTAATTTATTCTTATTTTGTCGACGTCATTCTTGCTTAATTGATCGGATTGCGTATGTTTATGTAATTAATGCTACGCAATCTGAATAGTCTCATGTATATTTTTCAGGAATTTACAATTTACACACCCCTTGAATAAAGACAGCCTTTTTTCTACATTTATCTATTTAAAAAACGAACTATCGGGTGATATTTTAACTATTATTTCAAGAAGTTTTATTAGCGAGAAAAACCTGTCCACAAGCGTAATATTTTTGTCTTTATTTAGCAAATTTCCTGTTGTTCTTAGAATCACTGGTGAGTCTCGAACCAATAAAACTTAGCTTAATGGTTAATCTTGTTAAATACTAGGCCATCAGATCGGTATTCACTATTTAAGAATCCAACATTCCATCAGCTGGAGTCCGAATAACTTTCCATTAGATGCTTGTAAATCTATTTCATGTCATACTGAGCATTGAGTACGCTAATTTTATATTTTATTCATGTTGGAATGTTAAAGCTTTTTTAAATTCTTCTAGAAAAATATTATCAACATGTAATTGTTGTCCATTCTATTTTTCCTATAATGTTCGTTTAATAAATGATCCGTTTACAGTAGGCGTTCAGAAATAGTTGCAATTCTCAATTTTGGCCACCTTTAACATACATTTAAATACATTGTGTTGCGACCATGTACCTATTTTGTAACCATAGTGTTGGTATCAGGTACTGACACAACAAGCATAGTGTTGTTACCATTTACAGGTTCGTTATATATATATATATATATATATATATATATATATATATATATATATATATATATATGCATATACATATCTGTATTATGTATAGTGAATTGGCTTTTAAGTCGCATTGTCGAAAATTTTATTTGAAGTTAACTCCACTACTGCAGATATACACATTCGTATAGGAAATAGTACCGTTCTATTGTTTCACATTATTAATTTTATTAAGCAGATCAACCGCTTTATTTTTGTTTACAGCAATTTTAATTGTCTCGTCTAAATATTCCGCATTTCTTTTGCGTTAACGACTCGGCTGTTGATTTTCCTATTATGCAATAGCTATGGAAAAAATTGTCTTGTACTAGTACTAATGCAGATATCAGGCGTAAAAAGCATGAATCTTTAAATCATGTTTGTGAAAATCATATGCCAATCAATCCCTGCGTATTTAACCAATCGCAGAAAGTAAAAATTCATTATTAGTCCGTGTATTGATACGTTCGACATCTTATGGTCTTTGACAGCATGCGCACCCTGTTTTTGCTTGCTTTATTAGTTTTTTTATCCTATCTTACTTACTTACTTTACTTTACTGCGGCTGACTCCTTTTGGAGGATAAGCCGGCTCCACATTTCATGGAGTTTCTTGGGAATTTGGTACAAGTGGTGTCCCCTCACCACTCGGCTTTTTGATCGAGGACGCACCTCTAGCCTTTGCACATCCAAGCGCAGTTTGCAAGGCAGCAGTAAGTTGCATGGTTGCCGGTGGCTGTTGAGAGCTCATTCGCCATTCGGAAGTACGGGGTACTGTCCAGGAGTCCATGTAATCCTGTGGCTGTTGAACCCTTTTGTGGCGGGAACATACGCCGAGTCATGGTTCCGTCGTCGGGCTCATGTGGTATTTTATAGGAGATCCGATTGCCGGTCGGAGATCCACCACGCCCTGGTGACACCACCGCCATAGCCCCGTTAGCCCATGTACGATCGGCCATCGAAACATGGTTGACACTGCCGTCTTATTTAGACCGTCCCGACGCACTAACTAATGAGGGTCAAACCGCTTATCAATGTTATTGGATGATTTATTGAAGATTTTTGTAATTCACGTATTTGGGGCATTTTAAATATCTGTAATTATTTGAACGCTTCTCTGCTTTTTAAATGTCATTCTATGGAAAAAAAATTTTTCGCAATTGAAAACTAAAGTGGTGTTATATGTGATAGAATCTATGTTATTTATATTTAAAGTAACAAGTATCGCCATTATGACTTCATCAAACAGAAAAGCGTGCGTTTATGTTAGCATAAAATTTGATTCTCGTTGGGCAGTTTGCCATCGTGATCTGACGCTATCCATTGAAAGTCGAAATGAGTTTTTATGTGCAACTGACGGTAGTCTAGCTATATTTTGCGTGTGGTTAAATAAAGTAGAATTTGTGTTTATCTCAAGTCAGCAAGCTTGTCTCAAATTATTGTTATTAAAAAGCAAAAGAATTATTGCGTAATTCTCTATTTCATATAATTGTGGCTGAATAGATTTTGTGCAGCCGATATTTCCGATCAAGAAAATTGTATCCGAGACTACTAGAGATGGGAGCTGCGTTTCTGACGCTTAATGACTTTTGTATGCACTTCGGCTTTATTTTTGTTATACAGTTTTCCGTCATGCCTTGATGACGTCCACACTAGTTGAAAACGTGTCAAAACGTGCGCCTGATGGAAGTTCGGCTACATTGAGCGAATAGTTAAATAAGACGAGATTGGTTTTTATCTCTATATAGCTTACCGTTAAAAATGAACTACATTTTAGAATAATAATGTTTAATTATCAATGAAATTGCATTTTAAATATGGACTGTTGTCATCATTCTGACAGGCGTACTCACTTTTTTCTGGCAGTCGTTTTTAAATCGTATTACTGCGTTAAGTTAATAAATTAGTAATTCTTGCCATTATGATCAGTAGCATTAACTACAAACTCAAACGTGTCTTTAATGGTATTTGTGCACATTTCAGTTAGGCCTTCATCTTGTCATATATAGTTATGGCGATATCTTGTTTAAAAGAGGCCATGAAAAGTTTCCTGTTGAGATTTATTCATGTGAAGAACTATTTTGAATATTTAATAGATGATTACTATTCAGTGATTAGGATGATATTAATATATTTAAATTTGTTCTGCTGCAATAAAGCAAAATAAAATTGGTTTTTGACATTCTGTATGTGATGCACTGATTTTAGAGAATTCACAACATGTGTTGGCATTTATTATAGTCAAGGTAGCGGTCTTGATATGAGCACCTGACCCACTAATTACTTACATATGTTAGTATAAACTAAGAATTGTAGTGTAGAAAAGGCAATTCATCCAGTAGACCGGTTTCGTCCTTACTGGGAACTCATCATAGACTGGCTAGAATTTGCCGCGGGCAGGGCTCGAACCTGGGAAAATTCTGGCCAGTATATGATAAGTTTACAATAAGGACGAAACCGGTCTACAGGATGAATTGCCTTTTCTACACTATACAATTCTTACTGACATATGTAAGTAATTAATGGGTCAGGTGTTTATATCAAGACCGCAACCTTGATTATAATACTTACTATCTTCGCTGGCGCAACCAATATTTGTTTAATTATATAAATGTGTTGGCATTGTCACCTGCTGAAGACATGTAACTCAAGTCTAAATTGGTCATTTTGGTTTGCATTTTAATTAAGCTTATTTGCTATAGTTGAGTTTTAGAACCATCGAATAGTGTTGTAACGCAAACCGATGAAAATACAGGTTTAGCTTATATAGTGTTCTGGCTTTGAAGTCTCATTGATAAAGACTTTATGTTAAGTTGGCTCTTCCAATGCTTTGATAAACCGACACACCGGAGGTTGAACTGTTTAACTTTCACACAAATTTTGAACGAAAATACAATTGTTATTTGGTATATATCGGCTCTTACAATGACTCTCCATTAAGTAAGAAACGCACGTAAACATTGGAATATATATTTTTTCATGCTAACTTATATATCCTTCTGGCACCATTTGGGCTACTTTTGTACTAGTGTGTTGGTACTCTTTACAGCCTAGTTATATATATTATAAATAATGAGTTGGCTTTGAAGTCGCACTGTCGAAGACTATATTAAGTTAGCTTTACAAGTGCAGGCTTACTTGTTCGTACCGTTCAATTGTTCCATATTCCTCCCACAAATATATGGTAGGTAAAAGGCGTAAAACCGGCTCCTACTGATAAGTCGCCAGTAAGTTGAATATTTTTATCCTTTTGGTCCTATTTGAACCGATGTGCACGACACTTAATACACAACTTTGTATTTATTAGGTCTCCGAAACAAACACCATTTAATTGTCTGACACTGCTTCGATAACTGACTGAAGTTTGTGTTCCTGACTAAATCTTGTAGCTTTATAAAAGCTTAGATACGAGTAGCTAAATAAGCAAATGGTTTTACCCAGTAAATTGTTTAACCAATTTAAATTTGTACTAAACTGCAATGATATTGCAATGATAACATTCATATGTGTTGAAAAATTGATGGTTGATGCATGAATTTTGCATTATCGCTATTATAAGCTAATTTTTTCATGGCTAGTTTCGAACAAAATTGTTTCCTGCCTTCTGCTATTAAAGTTTAGTATAACTTTGATTTTAAATTTTTGACTATTTAATGTACGCATTTTTGTTCTGAGTATTCATTCTATTTTAACAAGTGTTGTTGAGTTTTAAATGTGCGCTTACTTTGGTAATACCACGATACGTGTAAATTTTTAATATTATTATTTTCTGGTTGCACTATGTTAGACATTGATGATGATAATAATGATAATGACATTTCAGTTGTCATATTTAATTTAAATGTTTTTCAGGAAGCTTTGCTGTCTGGTATTTTTGCTACCGGCAGTTATGTCCTTAATAAAATTGGCAATGTTTATGAGACTTATTTTGTTGTTGCTACAGCTGATGTTGACAATAGTCGAGTTTGATTGATCTTTGGAAGCGTTCAGCCAGCGTTTACGGCTAGTCGAATAAAGTATCGTACCGGTAGAACTTCTGTACAGTCTTCGCAAATAAATTTTAACTATTTCGTCTTCACTTGATGTAGACAAGAGAAATATATATATATATATATATATATATATATATATATATATATATATATATATATATATACAGGTGTATGTGCGCGCATTTGACATTACGCGAGTGAAAACGCAAATGGGCTGACGCAAAGAAATTATTGACATTTTACTTATAGTTTGCTATTATAATAAATTTTATCACCGCTCGTGCAACCAATGTTCCTTTAATTATATAAATGATTGTTTTAAAACCTCTTCCCCATGTAGTGTGGTGTCTGTTCAGTAATTACAGATTGGGGATGATTAGTTGGAACCTTGAGTCCCAATGGATACCATATGAGATCCAAATAAAAGAAAAACAGACTAACCGAGTTACACTAGTTAGTATATGACTGAAAATTTTGTGCAGTGTGCAGTAGGGAGGTTTAGTGTTTAGAGCACCAGATTCCGAAGGATATGTGCCCAGGTTCGAGCCCTGTCCGCGGCAAATTCTGGCTAGAAAATGATGAGTTCCCAATAAGAACGAAACCGGTCAACTGGATGAATTGTCTTTTCTACACTATATAATTCTGAGTTTATACTGACATATGTAAGTAATTAATGGGCCAGGTGTTTATATAAAGTTCGCAACCTTGATTATATTAAAAGTTTGTTTTATAGCTTATCTTATTTGTTTTGCAAAAACATTTACGCAATATTTCTGAATACAAAATAGACTCAATAGTATTAGAAACGTTTAGTAAGTCAACTCTGCATATAGAAGAACAGCTAATAATAATAAAAATAAAAATAATAATAATAATAATAATAATAATAATAACAATAATAATAACAATAATAATAATAACAATAACAATAATAATAATAATAATAATAATAATAATAATAGTAATAATAATAATAATAATAATAATAATTATTATTATTATGTAAGTAATGTACTTATCAGGTATTTTTCTAAACTGTTAACCTGAATGAATATATCCGCCGTTTTTGGAAGACTACTCCAGACATTCTAAGTTGGAAGGACATTCTATCTATCCGTCGATCACGGTTTTCTATTAACTGGGCATCTCGTAAGTGGTTACCAAGTTATTTGGACGATGGGTACACCTACAGTTTCAATTTTTCTACTAGCTTTCTTATCAGGATTGTTTATGATGTGCGTTTTATGAGCGCCGATTGCACTCTTTCAACTTGTACACAGTATAAGTAGTTCATTGGCCCAACGGCAAATTTGGAATGTCTACTTTTAAAAGAGGAATATAGTCTTGCACTCGTTTTATTCTAAGCAGTAAATGCGACCTAATAATATTTTTGACTTAACTGGTTTGTCAGTTAGTAAACTTAACGACAGTATTTATTTCACTTAGAAGTAAAGGATCTAAATTAATTTTTTCCGAATAAAAGAACACCACAAAAAAATAGTTCATAAAAAAATACTGGTCAATAATATTAAAATAGAGTACACATAATTGAAAAACGTTTCTAATGATGATTTCCTAGCATATTGCCATGATATCTATTTCATACTTACGCCCACGTTTTGCCTCATTTTATTTCTTTTGAAGTTAATGAATCTTTTAGATTTTTTAATTATTTTTATCTACATCTGTCTTGGTTTCCTTTATCGAAGCAGATTATCGTTACGATGTAAAAAATCTGTTGCTGTCTTATTTGTCAAAGTAAAATATTGCTAACATTTGTATCAGCCCTTTCTACGTCAGTTTTATTTTTTATCGAAGCAATCCACGCAATTTCTATGGAATGCCTTTCTATGAAATTCGCATGTGCACGTTAAATTTATTCAATGAAGCGCACTTCCTTTAGCAGTTTTGTAATTTCGTTAGTGACTTACACATTTCTAGTACAACATTTATTTTTATTTTTTGGGGTGTGTTCCTGTTTTAAAATGAAATATTATAAAGTGGGTTGCAGTTCAGCGTTAGATTAGCTGACTCAGAAGCTATTCTCGGTAACTGTTATGGCCATACACAGCTGTATTCTTTTGGTAAATTGGCGAAGACTTGCCGTTTGGTCAGTGATTGTCACTTGCCTTAATCAGTGGCCTATATTATGTGCTACTCAGATTAGAAAAATGTGGGCCTACAATGTCTCCCACGAGTTTATCGCTGTGATTTGGTCGAGGAACTTGTCTCATCATGCATAGACATAAAAAGGCCAAAAGCGACTAATGTTTCACTACCATATAAATAAATCAAACCATAATTGGATATGCAGGGGATGTTAACAATTATTTAAATCAAGTTTGTGGGCTTAAAGTAAACATCAATCCCATTGTATTTAACCAGTCGTCGAACAACATCGCAAAACTACCGCCAGTCGCAACGCACTGACGCGTTTCGACCTTCCATGATCATCATCAGAGTACAACGGCAAACTGACTAGCGAGGATCAAACCGCACTGCATATATATGGAACTCAAAATTAGATATGCGGCTCTCGCCTCCAGTAACCTTGTATATATTGTACGTGACTGGAAATGTTGGCTGCACAATTTCTATGCAGTCAGGAACATTAACTGTTTGTAGCTTTCGCCACACACATATAGACAATACAATGCATAGAAATTTTGCAGCCGACATTTCCAGTCACGTTCAATGTTTGCAAGGTTGCTAGAGATGAGAGCCGCATATCTAACTTTGCTTTCCATATATTAGCAATGCGGTTTGATCCTCGCTAGTCAGTTTTCCGTGGTACGCTGATGATAATCATGGAAGGTCGAAACGCGTGAATGCGTGGCACTGGCGGTAGTTTTGTTATGTTGTTCGACGACTGGTTTAATACAATTGGGTTGGTGTTTAATTCAAGCGCGCAAACTTGATTTAAAGAATATAAATAAATGTCTATTATGTAAACGTCTATTATGGTTATATTTGGACTGTGAAAGAACACTAGGTCGCCCATTCCAGGTGAGGATGATTTGTATCCGTAGTTTTCCTTCTCTTAGAAAGTCTGCCAATCAAGGCTGATAAGTTGTATCTGCGCAGATACCAGTGGCCAAAGCTTCCTTCTTCTTTCGAAACTTGCCCTTCGCGTCTGGCATGCATGCCTTCATTCCTTCAAACGCATTTAGCAATAAAATTTATTGCACAGTTAAACCAAACTCGAGACTTCACATGAAACACGTTGATGACTGTGTCCCTTTAGACACGCCGGGGTTCATGCTGCCATTTCCGGACTGACTTGATTCTGCCCGCCGGTCGTCAGGCCGGAATATCTAGAATATACGAAAGAGTCCTGTTTTGGTACCCATCGAAAAAACCTTCTTATTAGTAAGCCAGACAACTCACCTCGCGTCTCTAATATTAATTTATCCTCTTATCATCAGTTGCACTCGTGAAGAGTGAGAAGCACTAACTGGGACAATTCAAACAGGGTTTAGACCGATGATCCGTTGCACCCTAACAGTAATTTTTAAGCCTTATTTGTCAGAAATTAAGCTCATCAGATCCCTGCTGACAGCTATTTGTTAATTCGTCTGTCTGGGATTCTTGTTTATGCCGGGCGGATTAGCTCATGCAAAATTACCAGATATATTAGCGTTGATGGAGCTGGTTTTGACAAGTGACACAAGGATTTTTTAATCGCTCGAAAATTGCCATGTAAAACTCGTCAAAGGTCTTTAAGTCTAGACAATCGTTGACCTCCTTTATGCTACGGTGAAATAGGAGATGGCGGAATATAGTTGAGTCCGCCTGGACGGTTTTATTATCTGGTATATTCTATCGGTTTCTTTTTAGTTATTTCTGGATGAACGTCGGAAAGCATAAATAAAGAGAAAAACTTACAAAAATAGCAATTCTATCCTAAAGCTTTTTGATGTGCTATCACCGTTTATTAATGCAGTTTGAATGAAAGATACACGCAAATCCTCACCCTACGCCTCCGGGTACCGCAAGACTACTACCTGATCTTGGTGTACGCCAAAAAGATTTTTTGTCTTCTGTTCTTATTTGCATTCCGGGTATTTCGGGACGTTATTCCGAGTCCCTCTGCAAAGATAAGCGTATGGCAGCACGAAATTGACAAGTAATGAAACAAATGGAAGATCTCATAACAATGACTGACTTTTCATTAGTGTGTGCGTGTGTCCCTACTGCAGAGCATTCAAGTAAATATAATTAACTCATATTTACGCTCATCTAAGTAAAACAACAGTGACCACATAACAATTACTGAAACTTCCATAGTTAACCATGAGCCACTTTGGCGCGTGTGTGTTTTTGTGCATATAACTGTGAGGCATTCGAATTCGCATAAGCGGATCAGCGATTTTGTGGCTTGATATTATTGTTTGTGATACTTGTCACTTCATCACGCCACTAAGCAACCTCACTAACAAAGAGGCACCTTAGTTTCAGAAAATATATTATAATCTAATTATAAATACGATATAGTGTGAATTCTGACTTCTTGGCATAGGCTAGAGGCTATGGTGGCCGGAGTTAGATTTTCAATTGCGCATTTATCTAGGTTGCCACAAATTTACATTCAATCATTTATTTAGGATAATTTGAACTGGAAATGTTTATTCAATCATGTGTTTTGAAGCTCTGTTTTTGCGTTGAAACTAGATTGTTAATTTTGGACCAAGAAATTAAGCTTGTGTAACTATGAACAGAAGGTATTGGCCTATTGACAGGTGAATTTCCCGCTTTCCTGAATTGCCATTGGTAGGAGCCGGCACTTAGCGAAAGTAAGGAAGTAATGCACAACAAAAGGTTTCATTTATCTCCTAGACGTCTCCTGGTTATTGTTATATTAGTCAATTTTGAATGGGCAATGCGCGATTAGAAATAATTATCAGTCGAGCACCAAGACAAAAAACATTAAATAAATCGTAAAAACGCTGTGATCGGAACTAATTGCATTCTCTTGGAGATTGGACTGTGCTGCTGATACCGTTGTCTTTCGAAGAGAATGTAGCTGAGTGCCTTAAAATTGTCTTCGCATCCCATCAAAAAACTCAGAATCCCGTCTTCTATGTTCTGATTTTATGTTGTCCTGTATTGACTTTTGCACATTTATACCGCGGAAAATATTTAAGGCCACACACAACAGCCTCGATGCACGATATTAGGCTGAATTAACAACATAATTCTTATAACCGAGTATAACAATATTAGGAATATAAATTTCTATATAGAATTCTCCACAGATATCTTCTATGTGATTTACTTTCTTTCTGTTTTTGTAAAAAATCTGGTTTAATATTACATAATTTTTTTAAAATGGTTTCATAAAGGCAACATTCTCTTTCAAAGTATCACGCGCAGATATTTAAAAAAAACATTTTTCTGATTCTTTCGCCATTTTAAATGTCCTACTTATTTGGTTCGGCATTATTACGTGGGAGAGAACTAATAGGGATGAATAAATAGATTGGAAAGGATATTAAAATCTCTAACTAGGTTAGCTATGCAATATTTTGATGTATTCACGTGTATATATACGTGTGCGTGTAAACGTGCGATTTTCAGAGATTTTGCTTTTTCGATTTTTTATTTGTATACTTTCTTTATATTTGTGTTTTTCTTGACTCTGTTCGGGATTAATTTGGCCATTTTGCCCGTTTTCCATCACATGTTGGACATTTGTTGTGTTTTAAGTTGTATTTTTAAAAATTGAGGAACATACTGACTTTTGTTTATGTATTACGCCTGATGTGTCTGGATGAATTCTGTTTTTTCTAAAAATATTAAAAGTTAAACTAAAGCTGTAACTTCGAAGAAACAAACCTTTGTGCTTAGAGACTAAGCATTATTCACCTTCATGTTGATATTTTGGATTCAATCATTGTGATTAAGTTGTAAACTCAATAAAAAACTCCAATTATAATAAGAACAACAAAAACAACTGAATAAATGGGAAACAATAGACAAATGCTTGAATACTATTAAATTTATCATTTCTTTGTGTCTCCGACTGGCCATATATTCAACCAGACTTTGTTGTACCTAAATAATGAAGGAAATACCAAATTTAACATAAAGAAACCAATTAACTCCATGCGAGAGGTCTAACTGAGACATACTATGCTTCTATATGGACATATTTATTACTTGTAATGTAATGCGTTATAAATAAATAAATAAATAATATACTAATTAATGTACCTAGGTTAGTCTTTTCTCTTTAAGGTGGAGCTCATAAGGCATTTTTTTAGACACAAAGTTCCTACTAACCATCCCTAATTTATCATTATTGAACAAACACTAAACTACATGGGGAACTGGTATCGAAATGAACATTTCTATAATTAAATGAACATTGGTTGTGCGGGCGGTGATAACAATTACTTTAATCAAGGTTTCGAACTTGATGCAAACACCTGACCCACTATGTACATTTGTCAGTAATGACTAAGCACTGTATAGTGTAGAAGAGGTAATTCTTTCAGTAGACCGGATTCGTCCTTATTAGGAACTCATCACGTACTGTACAGAATCTGCCGCGTACAGGGCTTGAACCCGGGCACGTTTGTTTCGGAATCTTTTGCTCTAATCAACGAGCCACCATTTCGTACATGTTTGTCGCAACCATGACATTAAAAATAAATCCAAAAAATTTTCATTGCTTTTTTATGTTATATTATGATCAGTTTACTTTCTCTGAAGCTAAAGAAATCCTTTGAATTGAAATTTAATTTGAAAAAGTTTTTCGTTCGATTTTAATAAGAATTTGCACCTAAACTTGTAAACAGAAGCACTTTGATTTTTTATATGATATTAAGCACACATTTAACTGTTTTTAAAGTTCTAACAATTTTGCGAATCAATATTTATCTTGAAATATTGGTGTTTCGAAAGAAATTTCGTAAATTTCATGTGCTATTAACTAATTGATGACGACAGTACCCTTGTTTTTACTATGAAGTTTTACCTATATAATGCTAAAATAAATAATTATTCATTAAATATTTCATGAAGACAGAATTTAGACGTTTTATTTTGCAGTTTTCTCAGAAATGTCCACTCGCATAGCTTTGCGCATTAGACAGTCTCGATATGTGAATAATATCTCAGGTCGTTTGGCTGCTACTACGAAGTGATTCGTATGGTTCTGCACGAACTAATGCAGGCTTTTTACTGCGAAACAGGTTTAAAACCGAGTAACTGGCTAAAAATGCCTACTGAATGGATTCAATCTTCATAGGCATCTTAACGTAAAAAAGATCTTTACTTGATTTACTTTTCTGCAAATGACAAACGCGAAGAAACTATCTGATTTCGTGTGCGTCATGGAATTCCGCTGTCCTAGCTACACAGCACAGGGCTCGTTGAACACCAAAGACGTTTGAAGAATGCGAGTTTTGATTTTAAAGTATTGCAATAGTTTAGTTTCTCCCAGTTGGACTGAAAGAATGTTTTTCTCATTGCCTCTTGGCGTTTTCCACGAGGTTGCATCTGTAATCATCGGTGGTGGTCTGGAAGATTGCATAAATTTGGCATTCTCTTTGTACCTGTTTCATCTTTCACTTTATCCAGTAGGTGGTGTCGGATTTATTTTAATTTTTCATTTTATTAGACCGTCTGCCACTCAAAGGTGAGAATCAACTTCGGCCTTTTCGCATCCGATTTTAAGGTGCCAACCAATTGTTATAATCTCTTCTGTTATCAAGAACAGTCTCGCATTATGCAAGCATGGGAGATTGACTTTAATTTTCACGCGCTGCTTAAGATGCATCTACATGTTTTTTTGTAATAACACCATGAGCGAAACCTTTACACCACAGCAAGGCTGTGGATTCCAACGGAAGAATCTAAATTTATAAGTCAATATCCAATCCATCATCGTCTTGTGTTTACTAGGAAACTCTACAATAGTTATCAGAATGATCGATGTTAAATGAAACAATGAACTACCGTACTCTTGCATTTGGTTTGTAAAATAAACTAATGTTTCTTGTAATAAAATACCCTTTCGTTTTTAGCATAATCTGAACAAGAATTTGAAAATTAAAAATATTTCATCCTAGTGACCGGTGAAGTTTAAACAAACGTAATAGCAACTATTTCTTATTAAGCTGCGCCATCGGTTGTAATCATAATCCGTGACAATAAAAAAGAAATCCAAGTAAAATGGGAGAAACCTTAATACCAGTATTATCTATTTCACCACAATTTGCATAGTATACTTCCAGTTGTCTTTGATGACCCATGAATATTAATTTGCGTTCTGGTTGTCTGTCTTGGCGACTCTTTATCGATACTCAGTTTGTATCCAGTGGTGTAAAGTTTTCTCATACCAGACAGGCCAATAAAGTAGGATCAGACTAAGACAGTCTCAATTTATCACTAGGAATGGGCGATTTAGCGTTCATTTACAGCTAACGCAGAACTTTGAATTTTATCGTAATGTGAGATAACGCGTTGTAGTGGTATATGAAAAGACCGTTTCCTTTAATATATTGCTCCCGGCTGTTATGGATCAATCTGTGTGACAGACTAAGCTGTAAGTTTAGGTGAGTAATTGATTATTCGTAGGTGATGCATATTTTGAACAATGGGTTATTCGGGGAATAGGCTACGAGCGAGATTCGAGCAAACGACTTGCTAATTAATCGAACATCGGCTGTGCGGGCGGTGATAAAAATTACTATAAACAAGGTTGCGATCTTGATATAAACACCTGATCCATTAAGTAAATACATTTGTCAGTATAAACTAATAATTATATATTGTTGAAAAGGCAATTTATCCAGTAGACCGATTTCGTACTTATTGGGAACTCATCATGTCCAGAATTTTCTGCGGACTGGGCTCGAAACTGGGCACGTCTGGTTCGGAAAAAAGACATTCCGAGTTACATTAGTTAGTATATAAATGATAATTGGGTGTAGTATACGACAGGGTGGCTCAGTTGTTAGAGCACCAGATTCCGAAACAGATGTGTCTAGGTTCATGCCTTGTCAACGGCAAATTCTGACCAGTACGTGATGAGATCCCAATTAGAACAAAACCGGTCTACTGGATGAATTGCCTTTTCTGCATTACACAACACATAGTTTATACTGACAAATGTATGTGCTTAATGCGTCAATTGTTTGTATCAAGATCGCAAACTTGGTTATGGTATTTGTTGTCACCGCCCGAGCAACCAACTTTCGTCTAATTATATTTGTGTTCATTTAAATACCACTTCCCCATTAAGTGTGGTGTCTGTTCCATAAGGACATGTTGCGGATAGTTAGTTGGATTTTTGGGTCTAAATGAATGCTATATGAGCTGCAAATAAAAGAGAAAAGACTAAGTGAGTGAGATTAATTAGTATATAACTGAAAATTGTGTGTAGTGTGTGGCAGGGTTGCTCAGTGGTTACAAAACCAGGTTCCGAAGCAGACGTGCCCAGGTTTGGACCATGTCAGCGGCAAATTCTGACCAGTACGTGATTACTTCCCAGTAAGGACGGAACCGGCCTACTTGATGAATTAACTTTTCCACACTATAAAATTTTTAGTTTATATTGACAAATTTGTATATATCAAAATCACAACCTTGATTTTAGTAATTGGCCTGTTATTTGTTTCGTTTTCGCAACTCTGGGTTGCGTTCTTTTGTTTACATTTTTAATTTTTCATATTCTACTTCCCGTGAATGTGTGCTAATCTTGAAGATTCTGTCAAATAGGGAGAAAGAATTTAACATAGACAAAAATTGCTTTTTAATCAATGTTTAATAATTATATATATATATATATATATATATATATATATATATATATATATATATATATATGTATATATAGCAAATTTTAGGTACAAACTCCGACATAAAGCAGAAACTTGTCAAAATTAATTATTTCACATTTTCCTTGGAATTATTTTTAGAAAGACTTCTAGCGAACCAGTTAGAGAAATTTTGGCATATTTGCATTTGCTTTATCTCATAGAACGCCTCAACGCCACTGATTAATTCCTTTTTATCGAATATTAGTTGTACCTTTCTCCTTAACTTCGATTTATTTCGCTATCAATAATTCGAAAACCTGAATAATCTACAAAACATCTTATTCCCTTGTGTATTTGTGGTATTCTTCTTTGTTGCTTTAGTATAAAACTTCGATGTGATCTTAAATAAGTGTTTTTATTTGCAAGCGGTTTAATAGCGTGCTTTCAGGAGCTCGTCAGTTTGTTTTACTATGCCATTGTTAAAAATTGGGAAACAATTTAGAATGTCAAACAATAATGTCACTAGCAACATCTTATTGGTATCTTACTCAACATTCTGTATTATTTCAAGACTTCTTAAGCCAATTTCTATTTATTCTTGAAATCGGGCTTGCGAACTTGAGATAAACACTATTTTAATTTTGTTTAACCGGTCATACTTGGAAAAACCATCACCTCCTCAATCAGTTATTGTTTAATTGCGTTGTCCTGTTCATATTTTTAGTTTATCCAACCACTTGTATGTTTTGAGGTTGCCACACCTCGCCATTCACCGAATTGTAATTCATTAAACAATACACATATCATTAAACAAACATTGGTTGCGCGGATAGTGATAATAATAATTTTAAATTAAGGCTACGATCTTGATATAGCCGCCTGTTTCATTGTGTACGTACACTTGCCAGTATAAACTAAGCATTTTATAATATAGTAAAAGCAATTCATCCAATAAACCGATTTCAACCTTATTTGGAGCTTTTCACGTATTGTCTGTGGGATATTCTGGAAAGTACATGATGAGTTCGAAATTAGGATGGATCCATTCTACTGGATGAATTACCTTTTCTACATTGTATAAAACTTAGTTTATACAATGAATGTATGAACATAATGGGACAGGAGTTTATATTAAGATCGGGATCTTACTTTAGAATGGATTAAATAGTTCATATATCATCGTGGTGTACCAATTAGTAAATTATTGACATGCCTCTCCTCAATTTACCGAACTTCAGATAGCATTTTCAGTTTTTTAGTGCTTATTAGCCCACACTATGACCGTGACCATGATATGGAAGATAAATGAACTTTAAGAAAGGATTTAGACGCAAATTCATGAACCTTGATTTTAATATCCTACACGACGGGTTCCTGGACAGCCTGTGTCAATAAAACAGAGCTAGCAAGCCTTTGCACTAAACTTTATTTGTCGCTAGAACTCCACAAATTGTAGTCCATTTAAATTGATCTAGGTAAGAGAGGTTATGGTGCCGCGTGACCAATTTTTAGAGACTTCATCTACTGGTTGTAGTACTGTCATGAAAACCATTTAATTTATAACTCATTGCTTCAGTATTGGGATCGTATCTTTGCACTGCAGAAACCTGTGTGATACATTGAAATGAGCACATTTGAGGTTTCGTGTATCGTCATTCATGTTTATTTACCTCAGAGACGTTATGCTGCTGATTTTGTATTTCGTTGGTTCATTTAGTTGTAATGCCGAAGTTTCTGCGCTATTTATGTTTCACAAATCAGACAGACTGTTGGTGGGATGTAACACTTTCACGAACGAAGACCCTAAAATGAATGGACGACGTTGTGTTCTTGTATGGTCTACACAGCTTTAAGCATGTGAATCATCGTTGTTTTATACCGGTGTAATGCTGTGAATTAAAATCATGGCAACTCAGTTTTTACACGAAAGAATTCCACATTTACTATTCTTTTGGTGATTCACCTAAACTTTGGCTATATTTAATCTGCGTATGCAAGAATATAGATCGCGAAATGTTGTTTCTTGTAGCTTCATGTGTCATAACTAATGCATCTTGGTATTTTTTGCGTTATCTTGTTGTTTTTCTCTTGCAAACACACACATATACACGTAGATTACGACACGATGGAGTACGGTGATATCTCAGATCGAATAAAACTGCGCAAGGATTTGGGATGCAAATCTTTTGAATGGTATCTGAAAACTATCCATCCGGAATCATCGATTCCGCGCGATTTTATCACACTGAGCGAGGTAGGTTGTCTTCGCAATTATAAATCTTCTTTTGTCAGTTTATTTTTGGTATGATTTTAGAACGAAAATCTTGGTATTTAAATTTTCGCCATGTAAAAAAAGTTTGTTAGAGGTGGATTTATCTTCAATTTATGGCATGTTCTGAATATTTTTTATCAAAGCTACCGATGAATAGTTGATTTTAAGCAACGTGTAGTATTTTTAATGTGTTTAATTGCTTTACACATAAATCATCATTTTCCTGACGGACTGAAGCCGTAAAATTTACTGGCCTGTAGACCAGCGAACTCTGTCATGAATCTAATTCATATTAATATAAATATAATCCGCTGATGGCCTCGTAATACACCGAGCCCATCTGCAGAAACTCAAAATAAATTCAAGGCACCGATGATGGTACCTTTCTAGTAACAATGGAGATGTCTCATAGTTATATATAATATGGACTCAGTTGCCTTATACTTGTCCAGTATGCCAGTTTGGTTTATTGTTTCATGCTGATTCGGGATCTTTGAAGTCCGCTGTGTGATATGTGTCATAGATATTTATTTATATCAATGGATGCCACTTTGAAGTTTTAATATCAAAGTCTTCCATATCACGTGACTTTTTATGTAATGAGAATTGTGTTCTCTGCTTTATTTAAATTTTGAATGATTTACAATATTTTGAGAAGTTAATCTTTGCCTTACAAATCTTAGACCTGTATTTCAACGTTGGCTCTTTCAGTTTCTCTCAAAAGTAAGGAAAACTTTTGAAGAAGAGCCCGATGCAAATTGTCTCAGTCTTTAGCAGAATTACTATAACTTTTCATTGTCCAAAAATAAACTTCTCCTACCAGCTTAGGGTTTTAATCGTTTTTGACTACCAGGGGAACACGAAGTCGAGGCATATCACCTCTTAATTTTTAGATTGATCCTCAAGACTGCATAAAGGAAATTTTTCTTTCCATAATTATTTGCCTATGGGAAATTGAATATAACAGATTCATTCTCATCATCCAATTTTTTTATCTTGGGTTTGTAAAACCTGAAATAAATTGTCTATGGTTAAAAAATTGCATTGTTTTTTAGTTCTTAAATAACATTTAATTTATTAGTACTACAGTCGCATTAGAATCAGAAATATTGATTGGGTGATGTTACTCGAATTCCCCTATTTATTCGTCAAACGCCAGGCTTCTCTTATTATGTTTCGTGATATAACAGTTATATATGTGCTTCATTTAAAAAGCTGGAAATCTTAGAAAACGTCTTGAACAGGCCAACAAGGCCGATCTAAATATCAAATTTACACTGGAGGAAGAAAAAGACGCCACGCTTCCTTTTCTAGACATTAAACTGTTTCAAGAGAAAAATGGCAGCCAAACAAGTTTGATACATCGGAAATCCCACTCACGAACAATACATACATTAGAACAGCGGTGTTCCAAAATCTTACACAATTATCCGGATTTTAACAAGAGACCTGTCCGGTTTGCGTAACAGAAGACAAACAGTAAGGTCTACCTTGATCTACCTTTCCGAGTAGATCTTACAGTCTCGATAATGCCGAGATGAATAAACAAAATCCCGAGTGGGAAAACTTTTCAAGTTTCATGATACACATCGCGTTAAATACACAGAGAATAATATTTTTAAGGCTATAAATCAACTGCGTTTATCTCCAAATCACTTATTTTTTACAATTCTAAGTGTATATACGGTAAAACATACATCGGAATGACCAAGAATCAGCTAATAAATAGAATATAAAAAGGCGTGGCATAATACGACAAATTAACAATTACTAATAATATGATTCCAACCTGACACCAGATGAACACAACTAACTTCTCAATTTTTCATAAAGCAAGGTCAGAAAAAGTTTTAAACATTTATGAAGCAATGTACATTTAAAAATCTCTTGCTGAAAGTTTGAAATGTTTCATCAGCACAATATGGCAATTGATCGGCCGCGAATAAAGGGCCAACTGGTATATTCAGCGAACAAAAAATGCAATCAGTACAAAGGTCACCGAATGTGACATTAGCAAGAAGAGAGGATACAAAAAAGTAAGAGGCAAGAAACAGATGCGCCGCGAAACAAGAAAATACTACGGGCTTTGCAACAAACAGCAGCTGTGTAATTATCACAAACACACACACACACACGGACACACACGGACACTGCAGAACTAGAATAAACAAAAATAAGGCAAATATGTACGAGGAATACCTATGTATTTTTTCTTAAACAAACGATATGCGTAGCCCACGTAGGCAACTAGTTGACACTAAAAGAATGACATACAACTAGAAAACAAGTAGCTTAAACAGACACATTTAATAGATCGTCATTACAAATCTCAAATCATTCACTCATGCGACATACATAATATAACCTCAATAAAATTTCATTCATCATTTGTAAAACCATGTATACTTGACGTGTAATTTAAACTTTTTTGTAGTTAGGCTTAAATGAAATAAAATTTTCAAAATCTTAAAAAGAATATTAACAAATAATTTTGCCGTAATTTATTCCATGTGTGCGCTTCTACTCCTACTGCATAATTAATTAATTATATATATTGAGAATCACCCATCTGAGTATTTATGTACTTATCATTGTGAAAATGTTAATAATTAATTTAAAAATCATTGATTGCGCGGGTGATGATAAAAATTTTTAAAATAAATTTTGCAATCATGAAATAAACCCAAAACCCATTGTTGTTCGATGAATGGTTTAATAAAATGTGAAATTTTTTTACTTTAAGATTGCAAAATTCATTTAAAGAAAAGGTGATAATTAAGCTCACCTTTGACCATAACGATGGGCTAACTTTAGCAATCACAAAAAGTGTATTCTTGTGTACACTTTTAGCTCGTACAAACCAGTGCACTTCTGCGTGTGCAAGACGTAATACAGTGAACTGTTAATTAATATATTTACAGGGAAACTTTAGAACTTATTCACTGGGTAAAGTATGTATTAACTTCATACCGGCTCGTGCTACACATGAGGCAATAAGCGCACATGGCATGCGTAAATGGGATCAGAACGCTTACTAAAGCCGACCTAAACACATCCACCATATTCATTGGGCTCTACCTGCCACTTAACACACATTTCCAAGTGCATGAATACATAGATTTTGGTTGCTTGAAAGTCAAGGTGTTAGGTTTACAACTTATATTAATTTCGTATATTCGTTTCTGTAAGTACTGACTGTTTTACAGCTGAATATTTGTTTGCCCATTCCTTGCTGTTACAGACCTAAACTGTTTTCAGATTTATCTTATTATTGTAGATAAGCTCGGGTAAGCACTTTTCTTAAATGTCATACCGCATCCTAGGGAGTTGTTTAGAGAGACGACAGTTAGCTAATTGTACTGTCCAATTTCTCCACATTCCTCACCTAAATATATAGTGGATTTAGGTTGCTGTACCGCCTCCTATTGATGAGATTTCCGTAACAAACGTTATCTAACTGTTTATTATAATATACATAATTTCTTTGCACTAACACGTGCTTGGCTATCATATATGTCGATGACTAAGGTGCATGCTGTACTTTGAGCGTGATTTGTTATTTAAAAAAAGAATTATTAAACTAATAGAACCCGGTATAGGATAATTTTTCTTATTTGCTTTAGCTGAAAACTACGCTTAACCATTGGTTGACATTATGTTTCTTGCCTTGGTGCACATCTAGCAAAGCGAACAGTGAATTTTTTTGCCTTTTAGCGGAATTCGGTCTAAACGTGAATTGATAATTGGCATTTGCGGAATTGTACTTCATCTACGTCTGCATTATTAGTGATTTAACGCACAAAATTCTGTCACTTTCATTTCCGTTAATAAATTTTGAATGACTTCATCTTGACGCTAATATATATATATATATATATATATATATATATATATATATAGTATGTTTATTTACTTATTTATATAAGGCAAATATTTCGTCTTCACTAGATGAATTTTTTTCATTTCCATAAACCGGACGCTACAGTTTAGTGTCTCTGTTCGATTATTTATATTTCTCTTTATATATATATATATATATATATATATATAAAGAGAAGTTATTATCTATATATATATATATATATATATATATATATATATATATATATATATATCGTCAAATTAATGCAAACACTTTTACCAGGTCACAAACTTTTTTCAACAGAATGAAATATCTGATGCATTTCCGTTTGTTTTGGCGTAAATCTACAATTGATGGCTCATTAACGTTTTGTGACTTGAAATTCAATGTGTTATTGTGTATTCTATTTTTAATTTAAAAAGTATTCATGTTTCTCACATGTCTTACAGGAACCATCTATGTACAAAATTAACAAAGATATCAACTGGGACAATGATCAGATCCAAAGAATGGCATAAGTTTAACATTATAAGCCAAAACAAAAGTACTTTTAAATATCACAAATCTCCTTTACTATATATATATATATATATATATATATATATATATATATATATATATATCATTACAAATTTCACCATTTATTTAAATATGAGTAAAAAGAACTGTAATCCATGGCATAATAGTCTTTCGTGGGATAGGGCAACCACGTTGCTTTTATAAATTTACGGTTACAAGTAAAAATAGTAAATTGAGCAAAGGCCTGATTATGCACATTCATTCTTTATAAAGCAGTTAACAGTACGTATCATAATTTCAAGAGTGTAATTCTCTTAAACATGATTACACACACCTTAATTCAACCAGTCTTCGCCAGGAAAATTTTGTTACCGCTTATAAAAGGTAAAGAATTAAAACAAACGAAAATGGCTGTTCCACAAAAATGAAATATTCAAAGAAAACAAGGATTGTTCTTTATCTACTATTACGAACATCAGTAAACAAGACAGCTAAACAGAAATTAAGATTCCCTGAAAGTGGCCGTGAAATTGATTCATTTTGATCTTTCACTGCCAATATTGGAGTAAATCTCTAGTCTAGTTTACCAAAATAATAGCACAAAAATGCGAGAAGTATCTATCATGATATAATGAAAATATTGATAATTGTGGATGTTATAGTGACATAAATTATTACACATTTGTGTCACATAAGTTTGTGGCCGGGTGTCTGCCTAGCATCAGTATTCCACTCAACAACAATAAGGGGAAAATTGGCAGTCTTTTTTTGGAACAAACATTCTACCTCATGAACTGCTTTGATTTTGTGTTTACTGTAATGATAGCATGGATAATGTTTTAATTTATTTGGGCAGAATCGGTCTATATGTGCCAAATGTCTGTGCATAACCTTTCACTGTTAAGAGCACCTTTGGCAGACAGTTTTAGTTATGACGATTCAAGTCTTTATGGAATTGTTTTGAGTCCAATAGTATGGCTTATTGTTTAAACTATAGCTTTTGATCATAAAGTTGGGTTACCCCAATTAACATTGGTAGAAAATAATGACATAGTTCGTAGCCATATATATTTCCGGCCTGACGACTTTCCTTTTGTGTCTGTCGTGATAACTGCGTTATTTCGTGAGTATTACTGAGCCATGTTTTTCCCTCTTGTGAAATCATTCTAATTTAATAGTCGATTATGCCAATAGCTGCCATTTTTTATGTAGCTTAGGGGCACTTGTCCCAAGGTACATAAACAGGATGGCAACCGACCACTAGAATCGTAACACATTTTTCGATTTCGCACGCAATACAGATTCCCTTTGCTCTGAGTGGTCATCGAGTTGCCCTGAGGGAAACCTATATATATATATATATATATATATATATATATATATATATATATATATATATATATATATATATATATATATATATATATATATATATATATACATACATACAGACAGGCATTTATGCGTGTATAAATGTGCACATATATTAATGTAAGGGTTTGCGTATTAACGTACGTACGTATGCAAGATTTGTGTATGTGCGAAGTTATTCTTGTGTGTCTATGCAAGAATGTGTTTACGTTTATATTTGTGTATGTATGTTTGTAGGTATGAATGCGTCAATTTATGTATTATATATATATATATATATATATATATATATGGGTATGGTGGTATGTATTTATTGATTTGTATATTTATGTATTGATGGATGAATGTATGCTTAGATATTTATGTTTATATGTACATGCATATTTTAGTGTTTTATTACATGGGAATGCATGTACGTATGTATGGTGGTGGATGGATTAATTTATGTGTATCCGTATGTGTTTATGTACGTATATGCTTGTATGTATATTTGCATGTATGTATGTATGCATGTGTGTGCATACATATATGTGTGCATGCATATCTGTTTATATGTATGTATATATGTTTATATTATTGCGTGCGTGTGTATGTATGTATGTGTAAATATATATGCCCTTATTAATGCTTTTATACGTTTGTCTATGTAAGTTTTGTTTAAATATCTTTGTATGGGTGAATGTCAATTTCACTGTATTCGACTGCTAACGATTATTTCGTGTCTTAATTTATGTTTATTTTGGAGGCATTATCGGAGCATTTTATTATTTTGACAGACGCAATATTAATTTGTGACTTGTAAATTTATTAATTTTCCATCTAGGTTAGTTGCGATTTCGTTCTATCTGTCTCATCTTGGTTCGTGCATGTGCATTTACCATTTTAACCTGTTGTCCGTTTATATAACTATATTTAAAGGCACGCCATGTTGCCACTGGATACTGTCTGGATAGCATGGGTCGTACAATATCACAACAATTCGGTGCAGTTCCGTGTCACGGTCAAGGTGGCCACCAGCTTGTGTCAAGAACCGCTGCTGGCCATCTAGTCTTCGAAGTGGGATGTGTAGACGCTAGTGGTCCGACAAGCTCTATTGATATTCGTGTTTGTCATTACATTCAACATTTGTACACCAATGGCGATGAGGAGGCGAACAAAGTTGGACAATTAAAAAAGCGGAAACGACGGTCTGCAAACAAAGAACCATGTATGATTGATTAAACAAAGTGCTCCAAAAATCTTTCTTTCTCAATTTTACTATTATCCCATACGTTCCGTAAAATTGCTGCAGCTCTATAAAAAAATTGAAAATTACAGCTTATGAAAACGTGTTGTAATATATTTTATTTCGTTGTTGAAAACGAATCAAGGCATAGAAACTTATGACGCTGACATCAGATTAGCATACTTTTTACGTATCGAGTGATTATTGATCAGGCGAGGCACAATCATGAATGATTTTACGAATTCTTGCGAACTTTATCGCAGTCTTCTCCGTTAATGAAGGATTTTCAGTTAAGAAATCGGCGCTTAAGTTTCTGCTGCTTTGAGTCAATTTGAGTGTACTATATAATTTAATTATTGGCTAAGATTGGAGTGGCATTTTTACTATTGTCTCAACTTGTGCAACAATTTTTTCGTGTACTGATCGTTGAGTAAATAAAGAGAGTGTTAACTTCAAGCCTATTATCAGATGTCGGTTAGTGCCCCAAAAGTCTCTGCGTTCCGACTATGTAGGTCGTACAATCCATACTCACATGCACGATTTCTATGATTGAATAGGAGGAAGGCGACTGAAGACACTACCCCTTGTCGTGGAACAAAACACGTCAAAATACGAAAAGTAGATTTACAATAACCTTTTCTGGTTCTGGTGTGACACTTAAACTCATATTTTATCCATTGGCTCTTGGAATGTGAGGGCTTTTGCCACACGAGCTTATTAGTCTTTTACGACTCCGATCCATACAGGCGCGATATTCACATTGATTTTCTCCATGAGATCATAATTGTTTTGAGTACTACACATTGTGTCTCATTCTCGACTTGTTCAGGGAAAAATGCGACTATTCTGACGTCCTAAATCATGAGTGATCTTGCCAAAAATGGTTTACTTTTTCGATATTCATAGTAACAACGGAAGTCTTTCGTGAAAGGGGGGCTACAAAATTTCGCCTGATTTATACTAGGTTTCACGAAAGCAACCTGGCTCTTCGAGTCTCAAATGTCTACGCGTCATCTCTTAACCAATTTGCTAATGGAAAAGTTATCTAGTGGAAGAGCTATCAGATTTGGCTTCTGACTTTGGACATCCGAGTTATTTCCGTTACTTTCGAAGCTAGACTGTTTCAAGACTACATGGGAAACGGAGCTGTAGGAAGATGGTCTCTAGCCAAAAGTAGCTGTGATAATGACATAGGGATCTTGTCCTGGTGAACTTAACATTCTAGCAGCATACACGGCATTTCAACAAAAACATCGATGGAACATATGTGGATGTGATGGAGACACGTAATCGTACTCAAATAAACCACAATCTGGTAGGCAAACTGTAGTGTTCAACGTCTGTCTAACAACCAACATTGCTCCATCATCCGATAGCCTACTCGTACTCGTTGCTTGTTTTCTATGCCACAGGCCTATTTCCATCTAAATAATCCGGCTAGAAAGACTTCCCAGTCCCAGTAAAGAAGGCATGACAAACGAGCCATGCGTTGGATGCTAATACAAAATTTTTTAAATGCACAAATCAACCCAAAGCAGAACGGTTTATCAAATGATGTATAAAAAAATACAATGAAGATCGTTACTCATCTGCCCGACTTCAATTAGGCAACGAAGCGCCTAGGACACATAGACTTGGGCAATTCACTTTCACATAAAACAATCAAATTACTGGATTGATCTCGTTCCAATATGTTGAGTGCAGTAGCGGTTTACTTCACCGCGTAATGGCCCAACATATATTAGCTTTCATAGCATTAACTGACGTTGCCTCAATTTCATTCACCAACGTAAGGAAGAATAAATCTAGGTCGAGACTCTATTGTAGTTTTCAACGCCACGTGACATTGTGCATAGACGATCGTTTTCTGCTTTCTGGGAACATGAAGAGTAACACGGGTATTCAACATGTTCAAATAGTAGATCTTACCACAAACTTCTGGCCGTCAGAATCAGATTAATATTTCTCATCTTGTGGCCACCCGTAATTCTTACGTCTGTGCATTGAATAAGAATAAGATTGTGTGGACTACCTTTAGGGATGCCTGTGCTACTATGGAAGATGTATCAAACAATGTCCAGAGCGCTATAGAAGAAAAGCTTAAGCAGGCCTCGGCTAGCATTCCTATGATAGAACTTGGAACCTTGTTTGATATATCTACCAACGACAAAACTTTTCAAAGTGAGCTTGCTGTCAGCCACACGGAGAGCTAATGGAGTCGACGTCCTATTTTATGAATTTTTTAAATGTTTAATATATATATATATATATATATATATATATATATATATATATATATATACTCTTTATCACACACTGAATTTGTTTCATGGGAAAAATTCTGATTGTACTATTTTCTTATTACAAGAATAAAAGAAGCTAGGCGTGAATTGAGGTTATAGCTTCAATAATAAATATTTATTCCTTTAATTTAAATTATTTTCCTGATTTAACTTTCAATTACAGCAGCCGCTGAGCGTGATGTACATGACAATATTAAGGTTTCCGAAATCCCTCGCTTACCAGATGTTGATGCAGATTTAATTGAAAGAGTGGCTTCCAAACCGCCAAATCCGACTTTTCGTGCAGACAGTCGTCAACATTTTAAATATACTGGAAAGGTATTCATATTGATCGTCTTTCTTTGATTTTAAAATTTTATTCTCATTTTACCTTTTCGTTGGGGATATTTTGGCAGAACTTGACAGTTTATTCAAGTTTCCTTTTATTTTTTAAGTAATTTATTGCTTCCTGATTCTAGTGTCTTTTTTTGTATACTTTTGCTCCTTCAAAGTTTGTCTAATTATCTTAATTAGTTATATAACTTAAAACTATTTACAAAAAATTATTATATAAATCAAGATAGCGATATATAAATGATAACACTAGTCCCTTTTGACAGTTCAAACTAAGTATTGTACAATGTAGAAGAAATAATTTATGTAGTAGACTGGTTTCGTCCTTATTGGGAACTCTTCACGTACTATTCATAATTTTCTGCGGGCAGAGCTCGAATCTGAGCACGTTTGCTTCGGATTCTCTGACTGAAACCGTTTAGTCATCCTATCACATACTACACAACATTTTTAGTTATACTAACTAATGTTTCTTGGTTTGCCTTTCCTTTAGGCGTAATCTTTATGTCACCTCTCTAGACCTAAAGTTTCAACTGATCTCCCAAATCTGTCATTATAGAAAAGACACCACGCTACCTGGAGAAGTTCTATTGAATTGAACATGTGTATAAATAAATGAACATTGGTTGCGTGGTCTTTGATAAAACTTATTTAAATCTAGGTTGTGATCTTGATGTAAACTCCAGTTAAATTATGCGCATGCATTTTAAAGTAAAATATTTTTTCGAAAATAGATTAATCGAAATTACCTTATCTGCGTACTGACTAACGCAGTTAGTCTTCCAGTAGTTTTCTTTCTTAAGTATACTAATGCTTCAGTAGTTTTTTTTTGTAAAACTGGTGAGGATGAACCAATTGAAGAAGGCTGCCGATGAAGGCAGATGAAATATTTTGCTGAAGAAAGAAAACTAACTGTGCATGCATGTACCGACTTGTAAACCATAGTATTAGAACCATGTACCTTTTCGGTACTATAATGTTGGTATCGGTTACTAACACAATAGTCATAGTGTTAGTATCCTTTACATACTCGGTATATATTTTATATAGAGTGAGTTAGCGTTGGAGTAGCATTGTCGAGACTATACGATGTTAGCTACTCTACTGCAGGTTTACACATTGGGCTAGGATATTTTACCGTCCTATTATCCCACATTCCTCACCGAAATATTTAGTGGTTAGAGGGCGTAATACCGGCTCGTTCTGATGAGTCGCCAGTAAGCACGAAACGAATGTGCATGAGATTATACTTTCCGTTCATGCTGTCTTTGTTTTATCCTCCTGGTCACAAATGAACTAATTTGTCACTAGGTTCGCAACACCTAATACATACGTGCATGCATTTATCTGCATAAACTAAGTATTCCATAATGCAGAAAGTGTAGTTCATCCAGTAGAGCGGTTTCTTCTTTACTGAGAATTCATCTCGTACTGTCCATAATTGTCCGCGGACAGACCTCGAACCTGGGCACGTCTCCTTCGTATTTTCTGTCTCTAACCACGGAGATATGCAGTTGCACGTTTCACACAAATTTCAGTTATGCCAAATCATGTTTCTTGGTTAGCCTTTTTCTTATATCGACTGATATTGATTTCATAGGTCATGACTCATCCTCATATCCTTGTAAGGTACGCCTATAATTAAATTAATTTTCAGTTTTGTCGACTCTGGAAAGTTTACTCAATTTATGCGCTTTGCATTATATGTTCCTTATTATTCATTTTTACATTCAAACTGTGACATTTAATTAATTACTCTTAGCAACTTTTTAACAAGATTTTTTGGCGTATAAATATAAAACTTTGTTGATTACTAAAGCAAAAATTTAGGTTCGTGTCATTATACATTTTTGCTAATGTTATGTGAATTTCACAGAAACCTTTAAAAAAATCACTACACTTTGAGTTTTACCTCCTGCGGAAATCGGCTGTATTCATTCAGTTCATTTGCTCAACAAATTTGCTAGTATACTATAGTTACATCGTGAAATATATTAATTTAATTATTGCACAAACTGAATGCGTGCCGTAACAATTGAAATGTCAAACCGGTGATGCTCTGATAAACACGACAGCGTGTTGCCTGCATCTTCTGACAAATTTAGGCTAGGATTCAAATTAATAAAGTATTTCAAATGACAAAAATTTATGTCAGTTAATCAATTATTAATTGCGCGCGTGGTGGTACTAATTAGTTATTCAGTTAGCCTGTCGCACAAAATAACCGCCTTTTTTATTTTTAAGCGATGTATTATGCGCTGCCATCTAGTCCTCGTTTGTCAGTTAGCTGATGTGTTCTGATTTTGAAAATGTAAACACGAAACGTGTCTGTACGTGCGCCTGAAGGTATTTTGGTTGTATTACGCGATTGGTCTCTATTTTTTAATATCAATGCCTCTTAATTCAGTGGTGTTGTCTTAGAAATTGATTACTAATTTGTGCCTCTGGTTCGAGTCTCGTCATACATTGTGCCTGCCAATGATGAGCGCCAAACCGTTGTTGTAGAGCATCAACTTACCTGAAGCTATAGTATTTTCAAACATACCCTATGAGCAAAGACTCTATTAAACCAGGTGTATGGGGCAGCAAATCTGCCAAGTGGCTTAAAACGACCTATACATTGCGTCTCATAAATTTTACATTTTGTAGCTAATTTTTTAATGCGTTGATTTGGTCTGGGACACACCCTCAATCTGTCCATTACTTTTTTATCATACGCTTCAATTACAGTGTCCTTTTTAATTTGCTATTGATCTTATTATTGATTTTTCTAAATGACGAACAGAAAGTTTTATTCAGGCTGCTATCTGCGGGAAATTAAAAGGAACTGTTTATTCCATATTGCGCATGCAGTCGAATTTAAACTAAAATAACTATGAAGACTGTTTGCGTGTGCTCTCGCGTGTTTTAGATTGAGAGAGAGAGAGAGATAGAGAAGCTTTCAACGAGCCAAACATACGTGTGGTTAATAATCGACTTCCGTCAGTTATGCTTCAATTCCTCCATTTTCGATATCAGATCATTTTGTTCTAATTTGTGCAAAAATTTGCTCTCTCTTTACCTATTATTTTATTTATTTTTTTGGAAGCATACCTAATCTAAAAGTTTAAAGTATAATTGTATTTTGTGGGTCTGTAAACCTGCTTCTTTACGTGATGGTTATAATAGATCATTTGTATAATTTCTTAGGCACTGATGATATTTTCGTATTTAATCCGCAATTATTTAAATCAGATTATTGGGTATGAATTTAACGGAACTTTTTTTAATAAGACACACAACAAAACTATCGCCAGTCACACCTACTTTGACGAATTACCTCCTTTCATGGCCAAAATCCGTGCACATCGATAAACTGACTAACGTGAACTAATCTTAACCATGTTTACAGTGAATTGAAATTCAAAAATTCGGCTCTCATCCATAGTACTTTACTGGAATTTCAGCTAATGATTTCTGTTTTGCCAATCTCATAAGTTTAGACAATTAATGTGAAACAATTTTACGGCGCAATGTTCTAAACCTATCCGTATAAAAGCAGTGCAAGAGACGGCGTCATATACTAGCTTAGCATTACGATTTCGTAGCGAATATATATATATATATATATATATATATATATATATATATATATATATATATAAGAATATACATCACGTCTGTAAATGATACCATCACAATGATTTTGGCGTTAAGGTCAATTTTGCACAATTTGATAATAGCAGCTATCAGAAAAACTGCTACTCCACCACGAAACGGATGTGCACATGAAATTAAAATTTTTATTCATGCTGAATTTAACATTTCATATTAGTTATGCTTGAAAATATTTGTTACTAAGTACGCGAAACTTAATAATCAATTTCATATATATATAAAACAACCAGTCTGATTTGGTTTTACTTCTATTTCTTGTTTGGGCTGATTATGAAGTGTATATTGCGTGTGAGTGTGCGTCTGTTTGAATTTTGGGGGTCTTTATCGTTGTATAGAAAAGTGATTTCTGAGTTCTGGTCATTCTTGTTAATATGTTTGTAATTCCTAAAATGAATTTATATATATATATATATATATATATATATATATATATATATACTTGAGAGATCAAAATAGGAACGATCTGCTGAATGAATTGTCCTTTTTACATCATACAATACTTAGTTTAATCTGATATATGTATGTCACGGCTATATTTAGGGTCATTTTTATTTTTGTCCGTGCAGAACGCTGTTTTTCAGTTTGCCAGTCATGTTCATCCATTTTCGTAATGTTAGACTAAGATTATGTGATTGTCCATTATCGTAAATACAATTGGCTACTTATTGAGGTGATTAACAGACTGACCAGTTTTCGGCGTTACAAACAACACTTACACACATACCTGACAATAATATATATATATGTATATATATGTATATATATATATACATATATATATATATATATATATATATATATATAATGTCCATTGCCTTTGAATGTTACACAGTACATTACTTATCAGAAAAAAAACACATTAATATCAAATGTATAATGGTAACCCATTTAAGGAGAACTGAACATTATTTTATTGTCCACAATATATATATATATATATATATATATATATATATATATATATATATATATATATATGAAATATTCTAAAGTGATACATAGTACTCTCTGAAATAAATGTACGTTATTCACTTTGTTATTTATGTGTTGTTTTCTTAATATATATATATATATATATATATATATATATATATATATATATATATATATATATATATATATATATATATATATATAAATTTTATTGGTGTTTTTATCAGACTCGCAACCTTGATGTAAATATATGCTGTTCTGTTATATAGTGGCCATATATCATTTTGCTAACTAGATTAGGTGCGAATTTGATATAAAAATACGATTTTCGATTGCAAATTTACATTTCCGGCTGATTTTTAAGCATGTTACTCAGTTTATTATTGAAGTAATTTTTGAAATATCTTTTAAATTTTTTGAAAATGCCTGATAATAAAACATTGCCCAGTCCATAGTTAGTTGATTAAAATGATCTTATTTTGAAATGTGAACCGTTATTATGTATATTTGCTTGTAATATTGTCATTATATAATTACGTCTAATTATGTGCAAATGACATTAGTCAAATTTTACTAGTTCAGTTTTAAAGTAGGTTTGGTCGTAGTGCCGGCTTTTGGCGATGAATAGCTGGTTAGCTTCAATTGGATTTGTTTATATAACGAACTTTATATGAACTAAGTTCGTAATAATTCTTTTCTTGAATCTGCTCATCTAACATCGACATAATTGTGCACATGACTTCGTTGTATCCTCAGTTATATTGTATTATTTAATGAAGATATTCAAGTTCTTAGTTTCGTTTCAATGTATGAAGATAAAATTACGATAAAATTTGCAGATTGGAATGGTTATAAGAACTTTAATGAAAGTACGAATTCAGAAGAAAATCCAAAGGCGTCTAAAATTGTTTTGAAAGCAGAATATATTTCTATATTTTAGGGAGAGTGTCTTTTATTTTCTGAATTTATAAATGTTTTGGCTCCAATTAAAGACTGTTTCTGGATTATATATATATTTGGATGTTTTAAGAGCCAATTTCGCATTCATCTGGAACCCAGTCTTTTCCATTTATTGCCATTGTTGTGTATTTCGTTTGACCCGGATGGAAGAACTAAAATCTAACATGTTTGGGATAATTCGACAATTTGGCATGAGAGATTGCGTAGGGGGAACGCAATTTAGTATGCGTTGGAATGTTTTTGTTATACCAATTTAGACAAAAAAACACTTCAATCAACATTCAGGAGCCTTCGTGGTGAAAAATATGGTTTGTGGCGAAATTTATACTCCTTAAGTAGTAAAAGTATTGACTCCTATCCATACACATCTTTGCTCTCAAATATACTTGAATAAATGTGAATTTATAAAAAAACAGTATTGTAAATGAAGAAACTGAGTTATGGTTCTCCTATAAGCTATTTTGTTATATATATATATATATATATATATATATATATATATATATTCATATTTGAAAATTATAGCTTTATTCTATCTTTATTTATTTGTATCTGTAGTTTTTGGTTCATGATTTGACAAACCTCTGTCTTGGTTTGAATCTTAACCGGAAAGCTGGAATACTGTTTCTTGGTAAGTAATATTTTTTATGAAATTGCACGCTCTGATGCATGTTTTAATACACGTCGAGTAAAATTTTTCAACCTTTTGTAAATTTGTAAAAATGTGTGTTGGTGGTGGTAGTGGCGGTGATGGTGATGTTTTTGATGTTGGAGTATGGCTATAATTAAGGACATTTTTCTATCTTCGTCAATTTGGAAGGCCACTCTGAATTACTCAAGCGTACTTAGCTAAATTAAAATGCAATGAACTTTGTTTCAATAGGCATGTGCCAAATGGAAATTTTACTTGACGTATTTTCGCATATTCTTCTGGTCTCATTTGCGCTAATTTGTTACTAGTTATGCAATACAGAATGCACAATTGCATATTTATTAAGTCTCCGAAACAAAGGATTTATACCTTGAAGAATCGATTTGCCTGTAATTATATTCTTTAATTCGTGCTTCGTTTCTACGAACGTAAAATAAACTTTTATGGATGCTTGTCTATTTGTTCTCTCAAAATGAAGAAATTATATAGGCTGTAGCTAATGATAATTATTGTAATTTTCTACACGTATTACACCACAAAATCAATTTTAACTACGTGTAAAACATAGCTAGAACATTTTTGCTCATCATTCCAGCTTCGAAGTAGACCAGAGTTTGATTACTTTGACAATTTTTCCAAAGGACGTCGGCAAATGCATTAGTTGCGGTCAACCAGAGAACGGCGATTGGTAACGATTCATCCTTCTTACTGGAAAAGATGACAGAACTTTCGGCTGTCTGTTCTGGTTCGCATATTCTGCTTAAACAAACGAGTTTAAGTGGTTTCTTTTACTTAGCGTGTCAGTCATTTCCTGACGCCTGCGAATTTGACAAGTTTTGTGTTAATCAGGATTACTATCGATACACAATGGTTTAATATAATCAGTCAAGTAAAACTTATGCCAGCTTACTGGGTGTGAGAGTAGCATACCTCATTTTTCATATTTTATACATGTACTCTGATTTGATCGTCGTTGGCCAGTTTGCTCTTCGTGCTCTATTGATGATTTTGGTAAGTCGAAACGCATCAGTACGTGCGACTTCCGATAGTTTTTCTGGGTGTTTCGACTAGTTAGAGACAATGGAGTTGATATGCATCATAAGCTAGCAAACTTGAATTATGGAAATGATTTCGCAAGCCTGTAATCCGTAAACATACAAGAATGGTGACATTTTTTCCTTGGCAAGATATACAAAACATACTGTAATCACATACCTATTTTTCTAAGCACTGAATAAAACTTTTGCTATCAAGATTCGTAAAGGGTTTTCTCTATTCGGCAGATACACAGCAGATTACTGACTAACTATCACCTGGAGACCGATGTTAAAAATGCTATTTCCCAATTTATTATTGTCCGTTTCAGAGTCAGCCAAGTGCTCGGTGGCTTTGGTCAAAAGCATAATTTACGTGTCAAATTTGCCTTTTCGTATGATTTTTGATGATCAATTATTGTGAAATATAGTTAGGGAACGTGAATCTAATGTTGCTTCGGGCACTGTTTTTTGTCAAGCCTCACTCTTATTTACCAAGTTATCACAATATAAATCTTAACTGTAATCTCAATAGCCAAAAGATACTTCGACGAAGAAACTGCTAAAATTTTATAGTAAACTGCATCCAACAGAGGGCTTTGTTAATTCTAACGTGTAGGTTTAGGCACTTCTGAACTCGCTGCGCAGATAACTTGGATCTACTTTTATGTATGTCCCTATGTATTTATGTATGTTTGTATGCATGTATGTATGCATGTATGCATGAATGTATGTATGCATGTATGTATGTATGTGTATGTATGTATGTATGTATGTATGTGTATGTATGTATGTATGTATGTATGTATGTATGTATGTATATATGTATGTATATATGTATGTATGTATGTATGTATGTATGTATGTATGTATGTATGCATGTATGTATGTATGTATGTATGTATGTATGTATGTATGTATGTCTGTATGTATGTCTGTATGTATGTATGTATGTATGCATGTATGTATGTATGCATGGGAATATGTATGTATTATGCACATACGTATGTGTGTATTTATATATGTATTTACATAAATATTCGTGTACGTGCCCATGTATGGATGTATAAATGCATTTATGTATGTATGTATATATGTGTGTGCATATGTATATTTCTTTGTTGATCTTAAGTCCTAATAGATTGATGTGAATTTAAAAGAAAACGGTCTTATTAATGAAGAATATATTTTATGGGTCCTTTACTAGATATTTCGTGTTTGAGGAATTTAGAATATTGTGCTGTTGGCCAAATATTCCGCATAAATTCGGGAATATGGTGTTTGTCTTTTTTCTTGCATAATTCCGCTTACTTAGTTGTTCTAGACATTATCTGTTCGTCTATATATATATATATATATATATATATATATATATATATATATATATATATATCTAAGGTTCCAAATTTTTTATAATAAGGCAAGTTCGTGTTACACATAAAGTATCTTTTATGTTAAACTATGGCATTAATCTGGCTTTTTTATTTACTTTTGTGGTCGTTTCTATTTTGCACAACATTCTTTTTGACATAGGAAATAATCAACAAAACTGATACAATTTAACAAAAATTAATTGCGCGGGTGGTGGTAACAATGCTTTAAATCAAGTTTGCGAGCTTCATTAAAAAACTGATTCAAATTCGTTATATTCAGACAGTTATAATGATAGATTTTTGTCGCTAAAACTCGGCCGAAATCTTAATTCATGAAGTTTTTAACGTTTATTCGTGTTTGACAACAAACTATTGTTAATATTAACTCTGAATATGGAAATATTTTAATGTTTATTTCAATTTGCATTAGTATCTTACCGTGTGACAAGTAATTTACTTGAAATAGCAATTATTATAAATGGCAGTAGAAAAGATTTTCGCGCTGTTTCTCTGAAACGTATTGATCTGTTTTTATGGACCATCTAAGCAGTCTAAATTATGTCGTGTAGTTTGACAATAACTAAATTAAGGAATATAGTTGCTTTTCGCTTTGATCTTGCCTGGTGTTTTCCAAATACCAAGTTTTTTAGAGATTGACTCTGGTCTAGTCGATTTAAATTTGAAATTGAACTGGTGCGGTGCTGCATATTAGTCAGTCACTGTTTAACTAGGCCACAGTCACGAAAAATAAACGTTATTTAAAAGTCGCACAACGTAAGCTGGGAATATTTATGTATTTTCACCAATTTCTCTCTTTAACAATATATATATATATATATATATATATATATATATATATATGTTTTGAAATACTAATTTTAAGATATTTTGAAGTCACATACCCTGAAAACAGTAAATTAAATAAACATGCTTGACAAAAATCGAACTATGATTTATTTATCATTAATAACTTCAAGTTCAGCCATTTCGTGTTAAAGTAATAAAAGTTAAGAAATAAATAATTTATTTAAGCATACGTTGTTATCAAAAATTTTTTCGTAAAATAATGTAGTCGCTACACAACCGAAGAATGTTACTCAACACATGCCTTTCTACATGCGCGTTTAGCTTAAATTTAGTGTTTCGTATTTTGTTGTGATGACGGCTTATAAATATATTTTATATATTGAATTAGCCTAGATTGAGCCATAATGTATAGTAATAGTGGAAAATGGAGTATATTTGCTTAGTTAATAGCAAAACTTGTTAGCCAAAAGAAAATTTTCTATAGCCCACTAACAAACTTCAGTTTTTACTGTAATGTCGGGATCTATATATGTACACAATTAAGGAAAGCCTTATGAGTACTGCTGTTATGCAATGAGTTATAAAAATTTTCTAGACAGTTTTCGTGAAACATGCAGTAACAAAAATCAATGAATACATGTTTGCTTTAACTCTAGCTCGTGCACGGATTTCTGTTTTTTTATTATGCTGCAGATAAATACAGTAACCGCATTTGATTTCTTTGAGAATAGTCAGTTCCTCGCAATTTTCATTGCGTTAAACCCACAGAAACGTCTATGGTTCCTATATGATGTTTTTATTTGCGTTTTCTCCTATTGAGTAAACGATATCTCCTTTGCCAGCTGTATTTTACCGAAACAGATCACGAATTTATTTATTTGGAAATCATTCAGTCTTCTGCAGATAACACTTTGAGATTATATTACATTGTTAATGGCTTACGAGTTTCGACTGATTGATTGCAGAGAGATGATTTGGTATAGAGCATTCTATCTATTTGTAATTCATGTACAATTTCGTCCTCAAAGCATTGAATCTCAGCTCCGAATTTTTTTCATTTGGTTTATTCTAAGCTGATATTATGAGACATTTTTATGAAAGAACGGTACAGTAAGGACAAGCTGAATTGGTCTTCTTTAAGAAATTATCTAGTCTGTTAAGTTTACATAGCCTATGAAGGCATAAATGCTTATTTCTAATAATATACAATGTTCTATACATAGGAATCTATGTAGAATTTGGGCTCTGTCTTAAGTTTACAGTAGCAATTTAGGATCTCGCTCTGTTCTACTAATTTTTACACAAGGTGTGGTTGCCGGATTGAGAATCATGAAATCGATTCATAACGCCCCATAACCCGCGCATCGCATAATCCTCTGGTTTACTTCATATTTACGCTCGTTAACACCTCTTCTATCACAGATGTCGAAATATCAGCCACGAAGTTCTATTTCAGGGCGTCGCAGATGAACCTCGTGACTGCAAAGCAAGATTTTACTTGGGTTCGACCCTGACTACTACAGTGCTGATTTTTTCGAATAGTTGTCAAATAAGTGCGACATCATGGTCCAGTATATGCATTTCGTTTGCTTTGTGCCATGCTTATGCTTTATCAATGCCGCGTTTTGCGTACGCGGGTAATAGCTGTACACGGGCAGTTACACAAAGATCCGATTTGTCACTATTTCCAATTTTGTTTTGTCTTTCATCGGGTTAACTCATTTTTACTTCAATTGGAAATGCGGTTCTATCACATCTTTGTTTAAAAGATGTGATAGAACCGCATTTCCAATTGAAGTAAAAATGAGTCAACCCGATGAAAGACAAAACAAAATTGGAAATAGTGACAAATCGGATCTTTGTGTAACTGCCCGTGTACAGCTATTACCCGCGTACGCAAAACGCGGCATTGATAACCTGAATGCTTATGCTTTGTCACAGCTTTGTACTATTTTATTTTTTTTTGTAATATGCCAATTCATTATCGTTATTTGTCAGTAGTTATGTGCTTTATCTGTTTTTAAACTGTTACGTTATATAGGGAGATGCAAGTTTTCAAATGATTTTATTTGGGACCTACCAAAAAGCGGTAGGCGTCAGTTAGCCGAGCTTTCGTGACAGCGCATCTGATGTGATTGGCAGCAAATTTCGGTGTGGCCGATGATCGAAAAAACTTGCTTTATGAAGGCTTTCTCTGAAAAATTGAAAACAGAATGCTCAAGGTTTGTTAGCTGGCTAATGCGATTACCGATCTGGCTATTTTCGCTGTCCTTACAAATCGATTGCCGCGCTGACGAACACACATTCACAAATTGTCTATTTAAATTATCCAAAGTGTAAGCCCTTGATTGCATCCACGTGATATAAGAGATTATTGGATGATCAAGTCTACGTAATATATGTGGACGTCGTTGATATTGCCGGTGCCTAAGAAAAACTTTATTTTAATAGAAAATGATGGATTATTTTCTCAATTCAGACTCTTTGAAGTATGGGTTCTAGGTTTAACAACTGTTTTGATACAGTTGGCCTGGTCAGTGATTTATTTGTTATAGTTATACAAAAGCCTTTCAGTCCTAGAAAATACAACCAATAGTTTGTATTTTGATAAATATAGTTATTTCAGCCCTAACTTGTATTCTTTATTCAGTTTTATTTATTTCTCATCTGAATGTCGTGTGTATATTTGTGGCCTCTTAATTTATTTCACAATAGGACACTCGTGTATGATTAAACGTTTTGATACAATTTATTAATTTTGTATTCTTATTTACTACGTCTTCGAACCATTTAAAGATTGTTCCATCGTGAGTTATCATTTTTTCTAATCCTCATTGTTTATTATCAATGGTTGGAAATGATGCAAACTTCTGAATCATGAATTTTACATTTTTGTGTACTAAAGTGTCATCTTGTAGTTGATTCTAATGGTCCATTGATAGCTTTTCTTCCACAGTTTTCGGTATATTTGCTCAGAAATACGTAAACATTTTGTGTAATGAAACCATCATTGATTGCGCGGGTGGATTTATATTGTTGCTATAACCTAAACAATGTCTGAAACAAACAGTTCAGTCCATCTAACACCCCTAGGTTTCGTCTCTAATTGTAAATTTTTCCGTAATAGCTCCAACTGCTCTAGGCAAGAAATGAACCAATAATCAGGTCGTTAAGAGGCAAAAAACGATCACCTGCCGCATTAGTAAGCCATATTCTAGCTGTTTAATTGAAGTTGCTTTTGTATGATTTTTTAAAAAAATTTCTGATTTATAATTATATATATATATATATATATATATATATATATATATATATATTGTGTGTGTTTGTGTGTATCAACCAAGTTTATTTACAATGTTGTAGCTTAGGCTTTCAGAAATCTGCTATCGACAACATAAGTTAAAATATTTCTCTGTGGGACAATATTAACCGATTGACGGCTTGCGATTTCCAATGTGCAGAAACTGGAAAATATTCGAGACATTGAGTGAATTTCTCGTTTTGTCTCTTTAGGCAATTCAACTTGGCGAGTCATCGGTCGTTGCTAGTAGCTCTGATGTAGTTAATTTGCTTTCATTCGAAAATAAATTGATTCTGAGAATATAACGTATGTTACTACATCGCGGTTCTGTTCCCTTTAATATTTTTGTGACAAACACGACATCATACAACTGATATATATATATATATATATATATATATATATATATATATATATATGCTTATGTGTATGTATAAGTATAATGGTAGCGTTTAAAAACCTGTAAATGACATTTACGATCGGAAATATAAACAAAATTCTACATTTTTAATCGTATAGTTTAAATAATATGTGCCTTTGAAGTCCATTGACATTTCTTTCCTTGTGTATTGATTCACTCCGGCTTACGAGTGGATGCATCGTCTCTTTATGTATATGTGTTTGCACGCATACGCGTTGGGTTGTGTGTCACTGATTTCAGAAATGAATTGAATTTTATGGTACCTAGGGTTGATAAAATAAATTAGTTAAGATTAATATAAACATACAGGTACTTAACTATGATAGTCATAACACTCATTATATTTATTTGTGCTGACTGCAATTTCCCATTCGTAATTTTGCTAGCATTATCGTTATCATCACTATCATCACCACAAATAATAGTATTTTTAAAATCAGTTTTTGAAGAAATGCTCTTATTAATATTTTTTTAGATCACCCTGCAGTTAGCTATCTAAAGTTGTCTTTGATTTTGGCACACTTATTTATTTATTAGTTTTTCGGCTGGTTTATTAAAATATCATTCCATTTACACTTATTGTGTTTCGCTGGAGCCCAGTTTTTGAGTCTTAAATAATAATATTCATATAATACCTATCATTTTATATTAGATATGTTTGTTGAATGCTATTATTGTGAATTATATTGAAATAAGTTTCTGTTGGTTTGCTTACCATGTAACTATTCTGATTAATTAAATTATCACGCCATTGTTTTTTGCTTAAAAATTTTCGAGCTATTGTTCAGATTTATTAAATTATTCTTACAAAACGAAATGTTTAATGGAGGAAATTTTGATTTAAACCAAATTGATTTTGCTCGGTTAAATCATAACTATAGGCAAATGTTGTGTTTAGCTTAAAGCGATAATTCAATTTCATGCCATATTTATTTCCACGTGTATACCATTGGCGAGTACCAGCCAACCTTATTTACAATTTATTGCAATTGTTCATTTATTAAAAATAGGGCAAGGTAATGAAAGGACGCATTAAATTCAAGACATGTGCCGTAATCATGGATATGAGTGTAGACAGATGTATGCCCTCATATCTGATTTGATACATACACGCACACAAAACGGATAGACACGCACACAAACAGGAAATTGACAATTCTGTGCAACAAAAAATCTATATCCAAGTGTATTATTCGCTTTGCTAACGTGTCTAGGTTGAAGAGTAAATGTGGAATGTTTGATCAACAATCAACACTGTGTCACAATTTTCTCTGACTTACGTTGTTCAGCTAGGTCATTTTATTCTGCCGTGGAAGCTAGCTAGTTTGTATGTTATGTACATAGTTACCATAATATTCGTAATAGGACGAGGCAAACGTGACGTGTGTATATGCGCAGGCATAACATTGCTGAATGTGATTTCGTCACGCAGTGCAAGAAGGTCCATCTTTCCCGTTGTATCTGAGTGATTGTGGAATAAATATCATGAACATAGACTTGAATTCTGAAGAGATTTTTACGTGATCTAAGCCGGTAATGTGCAATCAATGCATTACACACGAGATTTCTAAGTTATTGTTCGGTTATCAACTCGCGTCTATGTAATCTAAAATATTCGAACCATTTATTGATATTTACACCATCTCTTTTGGTTAACTGAAATTATATCGCGAGTAATTGGATGTGCTTTCTACTTTTGTTGAATTTTCTTTCGATTGACTGTTATATTAAACCAAATATTCAATTTTATATTTGAAATTCGTGTCAATTTTATTCCACCTAATATCTTTCTTGCCTACCTCTCATTTTTAGACTTATTTGATTTGGCCATGTTTTCTGCAAAATGTATGCTTGACATTATTGTCATTACTATAATTATTATTGTTATTCTTCTCTCATTCATCGTTACCACCATCATGAGACCAATATATCGGTTTTCACCTTCTGCATGTGCAATCTTACTTTCGTGTCTGATACTTTGCTCTTTGTGTAGTTTCTAAATTTTAATTGCTTTTATTCTTACATTGCTTGTTTAAGATATCTGAAGTTAACTAGTTTCCTTGCAATATCCTTTTTCAAAAGCGTTTTTGATCTATTTGTCTCAAATATCCTTTGAAAATTTAACTATTTTATTTTATTGTATTATTTTTAAAATCGTTCTTATATGACGCTTGTTGGTGCTTTTTGCACGTGTCAATTTCCGGTCTTGGCGTAAATTCATAATTTTCTCCAACCTTTATCTGTCGATTTATTCTCTTTTATGAAACGTTCAAATTAGGTTAATAAGGTACGCTTGTTAACTTGAGGAAATATAGTAATGTGGCAGTTCTATAAATACAGCTTTTTAGCTGAGTAAATATGGCTTGTTTTCTTTTTTTATAGTATGACAATAAGATGAAACTTTATTTTTCTTATATACATGTGTATAGTGTAAATTTGCAAATGTATAAAAATATATTTGCTTCATTGTAAACTGAATGTAAGGTTTGAACTATCCGAAATTGTTGTTGAAATTTTCTCTTTCGAAGAGCACTCATGATCTGTAAAATGTAGTATTTATTCGGTGATTGGTATGATTTGAATGTTTGGTGCGCAGTGCGAGCTTTTTATGTTGACTACGCGAGCTGTGTTCGCGGGTTGTTGCTTTGCACTATCAGTTTTGCAAAAATCCGATTGATCCCCATTTTCAAGTACGCATCGATTTGGTCTCAGTGTTGGCTGGTTACGGATTCGTCCCTTTCTTTCGAAGGCTTCAACATTGTTCATACCAATCACTGGAAACGAAGATTAGATCGTACTTCACCTCAAACGGTTAGTATGAACGATTTTGAAGCCTTAGGAAGAAAGTGACGATTCTGCATGCAGCCAAAACTAAGACGAAATCGATGCGTACTTGGAAATAGGGGATCAATCGAATCTTATTGGCTGATGATTTGTACCAAATTAGTAACGATCGGTTTATAAAAAGGCCTCTGTGTGTTTTTATCATATTTTAATTGCAAAATACTGTTAGTATTACGCAAATTAATCTTTTATACCCCGGGATTCTGCCATAAATAAAACTTACCCAGTAGCTTACTGTGCTTCCTCTCTTCACTGTATTGAAAGACTGTAGGAAGGCTGCTTTGACCACTATTTCTTTTCATAACTCTAACTAGTATAAACATGAAGGAAAACTAGCGAAAACCTCATTTAAATACTTTGGTATTGCAACTCGATTAAAGGTTCTATGGCGTGAAGAATAAATAGTAGGCTTGCAAACCAAGATGTCATATTTTCACATAACACACCTGTATCACTATAACTAAATAGAGTCAGGAATGCTTCGTAGACAGAGTATCTGTTTTGTCTTGTGTTCTGTCTCTGAACCTATTTATTACTATGGGGAGAACGATATGCGAAAACTCGTTTTTAATAGTTGTACTATATAAGTCGGAAAAAATTGTACATGCAATTAAAAGGATAAATTAAATTCGTTAACTATATTATAAAAATATTTCTTTTCAATACCTACAATTTATCATGAATGATTTTAAACCTTTCTTTGACTAATCCGAGAAAAAGAATATAATTGCCTGTTTTTTTCAAATACATATGTAATTTTTCCTTATTTATAAATGTATTCCTGTTTATCCTATTATTTATGTGTGCTTGTATGCATTTAGGTATTTATGTATGTATTTGTGTATAACTGTATGTGGGTATGTCTGTTGTTTATTTTAAATTATGTATTAATCTATGTAAGCTTGTATGCATGTAAATATATATTTTTGAATTTATGTATATATATATATATATATATATATATATATATATATCATCATGTCCAGCCATACAAAAGTCAAAAGTGACTAATGTTTCACTGCCATATACTTGTCATGGTTATATGTGGACTGTAAAAGAACACTAGGTTGCTCATTCTCTATCACCTCATTTCTGTGTGTTGTCTAGGTAAATATCTCTATCCAAACTTGATCCATCTCTTTATAAATCAAATTACTTAAAAAAATTATTATTAAAATTATTATTTTTGGTTTTATTATAAGTTTTTAAAAATTTTATCAAATTTTCTTTTACGATAGTTATGTGATAGTGAAGCGTCATTAAATAACGGTCTTTGCGTTTCTAATCGTTATTGTAAATATTTGTAACTTGTGTCGTTTCGGCAGGTGTAACTGGCTTTTCTTTGGTAAGAAAGTTAAATTGCTTTCACTATCATGCAAAATCGGAAGTTTCCGTGATGAAAAAAACGTTAAAAACGCGAATGTATGTAGCCAACAGAGAA